>VZUI01047903.1:0-12459 GCA_013401135.1 Cettia cetti | reverse complement strand
TCCCCCCCCCCCCCCCCCCCCCCCCCCCAAGTCAGAGCAAAGGTCATCAGGCAGCCAGGGGTTAAAATACCGATCTAGGATTGTGGAACAGTGAGCCCCTGTTGTCTTGTCAGGGGTGGTACCACAGCTGGAGATAAAATAGGTTCATAGTTCAAATAATTCCTCATAGTTAAGGTATGGTTTTAGGAGCAATTTTTTAGTAACTGTTGCAATCGCTGAAAGGTAATGAACTCATTATCTAACTAGAGATTTTCTCTTTCTGTCTTAGGAAGAAAAAGATGCTGGAGAGCTGGTCTGTGTATTAGTTTGAACAGTGGACTGCCATGTACATTAAAAACAGGCATCTTCCTCAATTTTTTTTCCTAGTTTGCCAGCTGTGAAGAGACAATTTTAAGCACTATTCTCTTTTTCTCATCTTCCCTGCCCCTCAGAGGAGCAATCAGCTGAAAAGGACAAATGACAAGAACGTGTTCATGTCTAGCTGACACTGGAGGGAGTATCCTTAAAGATTGCTGTTCTTAATAAAATTAGATGGTTAAAAAAAAAGTAGATATCTCTTATGCAACTGAAATAGTATGTTGTAGTTTGCTCCTTCAGGTTATAGTTTACAGTAAAGGATTGTCATCTGTTGGCTCATTACCACTGAATAAAATTAAGTTGGTTTTTGGGCTTGTGCTGGGTTTTGGTTTGGGGTATTTTTAAGGAAAAAACAACTTCAATGAGTTATGACAAATGTCCACAGGTGAAGGCAGTTAGCACTTCCAAGTGGTATTTGCAAACTTATTAGCACATATTATGTGATTTATAAGGAGAAACTTTTTTAAAAAAATTAGGAGATAGTCTTGGACAGAAAAAATAATATTAATTGGTATGAAGAAAACAGTGACATATTCCTTCCTTCTGCATTGATTATGTACATTTTAATAGAGAATATCCATTATCTGGAATCTGGAGATGTAAAACATCTGTGTTTAACTGAAGACTGCCCAGTTCATAGGGAACGTTAGCCCATGTTATACAAAAATGCATTTACACTGTAAATACTCTGTGTTCCTTAGAATGATACAGCAAACACTGACAAGGCAGACTAGTCATTAGAGATGAACACAGTATTAGCTTCCAAATGCAGTGGCAAGGTGGCCATGGAAAATAAGATCTGCACTCTTCAACACCAAGTCAGTACCATTTTGAATTTTTTTTTTTAATTGTATAGAATAAGATTAGATTAAAGCAATCTCTCAGCATACAGAAATGAAAGAAATAACTATATTACAAGATATTTGCTTTGCTTTTGCTTGGAATAAGTAATCTAAACCAAGTTATTAACCATTTCTGAAGAAGTCTTTATTTTCCTGTATTTGGCCAACTAGCCCTCAAATTGAGAAGAATCTCAACATCCCTTTGAGCCAGTTTATAAACTCCCAGTTCATTTAGTGCTGCTGTTGCAGATGGCTGGCTTGGCTTTAATGGTTCGTTTTCTGAAGCTGACTGTAGGACATCCTTCAGAAGCAAGGCAGAGCCAATATTCAGATTCAGGATAATGCAGGCTTCTTTTATGCTAGAGGAAAAGTTACATGGATTAATATAGGCAGCACAAATTTAAATGTAACAAAAAACCTTCCATGCTCCATGTTGGTTTAATAAATTCAGATTTCAGCCCCAATTAGCTGAGGATTTTGATGCTGGACTCTAGGAGACTGTGGGCTAGTGAAAAAGACCAACCAGAAAGAGAGTAGCAGCTTCTCATCCATGACTGCAACTAGACTGCTACCCAAGACAATCCTGAGGAGGAACATAGTTTAAAATAGTCCTTCTGACAATAAATTTTGTTGTGTTGTAACTGTATCTTTGACTACTTTATTTGGCCCAAATTTCAGAGGTTTGTGCTACTTAATATTACTTCCATAATTTTAGCTAAACATTCTGACTGCACAAAATACTCCAAGACACATGCCACAGTCTGTTGCTTTCTGAGTACATGCTGCAGAATCAACTTTCCTAGTTGAAAAAATCAGATGCATGAATGATCCACACATTTAAAGCATGGATCAGAACTAACTGTGAAAAAATCTTGGTTTTAAGTAGAACACTTGTATTTCTCTGGACACTTCTGAAATACCAGTAGATCAGAAGTTTGCCTACTTACTGCTTGAAGTAGTTTTCTGGCCTCTTGCAGTAGTGTGAAAATAAGGGGAACAAATTCCGACTCATGTCAAACTGGAGTTGTGCTGCTCCTCCTTCATTGAAATGATTTGCCATAATGATCTACAAACACAAAGAGGTGGATCTGTGGTTTAAGGCAGCCACTGACACCTCCATGGCATTGCACAGGTCACACTGATACCCACTTCCTGATAGATGTACAGATCCACTTTCTCTGCAAGCATTTGCCAGAAAACTTTAAACAGGGAGTGGCAGAGCTGCTGCTCCAGTTGTAGCAAACGGTCTCGCAGCGTCTGCAGCATCGGGCACGCAGTGCTGGACAAAGACATCACTGCTTGCTCTGCTTGGGAGGGTAAGGACAACCACCTGAAAGAAACCATTGCACTGCAATTATTAGAATGAAATTATTCATATTACAACAACTGAAGTTAAAATTACCCTTTAAAAAAATCTTACCCATTTACAATGTTTCAGAGACAATTCCCAGTTTTAATCTAAAAGTTATCAGGCTAATCATGTGTTTGAATTTCACTTAATATTAAACTCATGCTTTAGTTATAAAATTTCTAAACATGTCATTATAGGGAACCCCATCTAACCTGAAAATCATTGAGTTCTATTCCTTTTATGAAGTACTTCAAATATTCTACTCAGGAGAAAATATTCAAGAAGCCCTAGGAGTCTGTGAAGACAGAACAGTCATGACAGACCATTTTGCATAAAATCTTCAATACTACTATGAAGAAAATAATTCCTGCTCAAAATAGAATGATCCAGAATCTTTCCTAGGGTTTTTAACTAATGTGTCCACTAATTGTGGAACTACTGTAGAAAACATAGCATGACAATGGTCCCAAGGTAAGAATAAAGAGCATTTTCCAGAACTTATTAGCCTGCAGCTTTCCTACTTGAGGAAAAAAATACTGCCTATTATCAATTCTTGCTTTTACTTACGTCAGTATTTTTAACAGGAAAGAATACTGTAACATGTGAAGAGATTAAATAAACAGAATCACCTCTCTTTTTTGTACAGCTTTGCAGCATCTTTGACCTCTCTGAAGACATGATCTACTTGTCGTGTCAGCATGTCGTGCTTCAGGCGCTCCAGGAGGTTGATCATGTCATCAAAGACAGAGCTCTCCATGGATGCCAGCTGTCCCAGCTGGAGCTGGCTCACGGTGTCACTTTCTGCATGAACCTCTAGCTCGGCCTGCTGCAGCTGCAAGAAGAACTAGGCAAACCAAACCAGAGAGGAACACCACAGAAAATAATGTTACTCCTTGAACTTTTCATTGGTACTTTGTTAGGCACAGTTCTAGAAAACACTCTTCTCTGGCACATTCATAAAATTAAAAATTTAAGATTTTAAAACCACTTTCTTATCTTTCCCTGTGCTCCTGATTTAGTGAAAAACAAAACACGGTGTTTTAATCCTAGTGATGGAACTGATACAGATTTCAGATACAACAGCAGATAGGTAAAGGAAACAGATCTAAAGAAATACTGAAAAGATACTTTAAGATTGACAGCAGCATGCTTTTAAAAAACCCTATGTTGGCCTCTGTAAGATTTGCAAAAGTAAACTTTAATTGTATTTTTTAATCAATAATTATTCATTGAATCATAAACTTACTGTGCTGACAAAAGCAAAACAATGAATTGAGTTTACCGAGATCAATGTGACATTGTGGTAACAGCTTGCTGGTTTTGCTTTTAAGCAGATCAAGACACTGTAGTCAATGCAGTTATACAACATGAAGGTTGCTGTGCTATCAAGTCAAGATTAGCCTCTGCTAGAGCCTGTGAAGACAGTAAGAATTTGGAGGCTGCCCACAGTACACACAATGCCTTATTCTGCACACTTCATGTGTAACAGGTTTTTGACCTTCAGCACCAATAGCTGTAGAAAAGCTGAAATCCTGCACTAGGCCGTGCTGCCACCAGGCTGCTGTACAGCAGTCACTAATTCCCAGTTATCAGTGAGTGGCCTTTCTGGGCCACACCTGAACTGTGCTGCAACACAGACACCCACATGGGATCTGTCTAAGCTCTCCTGCCACAGGAAGAGTTCAAACACCAGGCAAAGGCTGCTGCTCTGGTTCAGAGATCTCCAAAATCAATTCACTTTTTTTTTTTTAACAATAAAAAGCATGTAAAAGAGACTACTTTTGGTCTCTTCAGATTATTCCATTTCCCTGGCTCTGCATTTCCCTAGAAAGTTTATAATTGGCAGCTTAGGCCTCAAACAATAGCCTATCCTTGTTTACATATATTTTACTGAATCGGAATTAATGTCTCATTCTACTATTTCAGTAATTAATTATCCTGAATACACCTAAAAAATGCTGAAAATAAACTGTTTGTTACAAAACAAACATCCGGAGTCCATTTTAAATTTTTTTTTCCCCAAAGAATAATTACTTACTACATTGTCAGCCCAGTCTGCCAACACTGTTGCTATATAGTTAACAGCATTAAGGATTGCACAGTATCGGAATCCTAAGGAAGCTCTTGTCTCTTCCTTCATTACTTGAGTTAATCGTATCCTGAAATCATCAACTAACTCCTTCTGTAGGCCCAGGAATTGGAGTTTTCTGGAAGCTGTAGGAAGATTCTTATACCTGTCTGGAAAGGCATTAATAAAATGCTTTTAGGTTTTCCAACACTAAATAAAAGCTTTTCAAAAAGAAACATTACAGGCATCTTATTGTACCACCTCACACCTTTGAAAACATCATATAGTCAGTATTTAAATGTCAGTATTTAAAACAGCTGATATTTCAATGTTTGCAGGGAAACTGCCCATGCAAAATCTCAACATGGCATGACTTCCTTCCCCCTCCCAATTCCATGAGCAGTTTGTATTCTAACACTTGAAGCAATGTGTGGTAATACCACACCCTCCAGCATGGCCCCTAAAGCGTCCTCACACAGGGAAAGACAAAGCCATTGAAGATGCAATTGTCTCATGAAAATATACTTGCTCTTATGTACTGCTGCAAAAAAGAGAAGTTACTTAATAGCTTCTGAATAGTCACAGATTCAAAAGGACTATTAGGATTTATTACTGCATTGCAAAAAAACTATATTCTACCAACTATGAGAGAATATAGTAAATATCAACTGTGTATTTTTAATTATTATTTTGCAAACGTGTCACTAGGTCAAGATTATTCATGCATGAGTTAGTGTCCAAAATACAAAATTAACAGCTTTTATTAAACTGCAAATATTACAACTTTGCAACATTATTTGGTGACTACTGCTGATAATGAATATTCAGTCAACTATTTAGTAAAGAAATCTGTTAGCTGAGGGGTTTTTACTGTTCATTACAAACAAGAGCAATGCCCCTAGATATAATTACCTGTTATAACTAACAAGAGAGTCATAAAAGTTTCAGCACAGTCTGGAACTTTCATTTCATCTACATCAGTGATATCTTTGTACTGTGATATCCATGCAGCCTCTGATGAAAGCATAGAGTCCATTTTCTGAAGAGCAACTGAGATGCAAAAAACTTGTTAATTGACTTTTTAAGTTTAAAGTAAGTTAAGTTTTTAACAAAAACCCCTCTAAAATATATTAACATAAAAGCCTTATCTCTAATAAGTTAAATTTTGCATTTTCAGGTTATAAAAACTACTGATAACTTGTTTCATACAAAACCAGCTTCAATGTATCTGCATTTGCAATCTGTTAACAGAGTTAAATGTCAGAATTGATTGAGTGGCTGGTTTTGTTTTTGAATAGTTGGCTTGCTCCTTTCCAATATATTTCTTCTTCATTTCTCAAAAACTAACACCTTGCCCTTATTTCAATTTAAAGTCCATCTCTGTCTGCACACACATAATGTTTGTCTAAAAATAAGCCCACTTGATTGCATACAGCTTAGGGGCAAGAGTCCCACAAAATACAGAAGCACTGTTGAAGCCTAATCAATTTTTATTCAGAATAATTACAGAGCTTAAAAATACATCTGGTTTTGGTAGTAGCCCTGTCCAAGTGAATTATCCTATTTAAGAAGGGTAGCTGTGTTAGTAGGCACATACTTTCTGACTGCAATATAAAGGTCAACAAAATGCACTGGAAGTCTTACATTTTTTTTCCACCGTTAGCCACCTTTGGAAGCAGGATTCTTCTGACAGAATATGCATGCAACTGGGAAAGCTGCTGAGATAACCATGAATGCTGTATAACTCTCTCTCAAATAGAAGTACCTCATCCACAAGGTGACAAAAGAGTGTATCATCATACAACAGGCAGGGAATATCAGCAGCCAACTTCTCCAAAATCAGCATTACTAGAGCACGAGAGAATTCAAGCTTTGGAAAGGAAAGAAGTGAATGTCAGAGACAGGAAGTACTGACATGTGCAAACATGTACACAAGAAACTGCTACTAGATGAAGTCTTTATGAATATTTATATTCACATTTACAAACCACTTAATTACTTACCCCAGCATTCACTGAAGATCCTGCCTTGTCCAGTATTGGCTGGATTTTGTCATCAAGGAACTTTGAATGATTTCCAATCCACATAAGTACTTGTGTTAAATACCACTCAGGCTTATTTAAAAAAGAAAAGAAATTATTAAATGCATCCAAACATTTATTCAAGTGCTGCTGGTATTTTAGGACAAATTTCTAAAAATACAACTCTCTCTACCTGCCTTCTCTTGATCTCAGGTCACACAAATCTTCCACTCTGTTTTACTTAACTTTCATTTATATAAAAGCATTGTCAAAAAAATATTTCTGGATTTTCACTGTCTTAAATGTACCAAATATTGTGTTCCTCAAGCAAAAGTTCCATTTTTATTTCCCCTGTCTCTACTGCTTTCTCACTCATGACAGCCTTGTTTCTGCTTCATATATTTCTTCCTGTTCTCATGTGTGGCTCTTATTTCTTGGTACGACAAAAGGGTGCCCTCCTGAGAAAAGCTCTGCTCTTATTGTTATTGTACCTAACGTCAGCCCCACCTCCCCCCTAGAAATGGGGACTCTATCACCTTCTCATTTCACATTTTATGTTTTTATGCCTTTATGCTTTTTCAGTTTCCACATCTAAAAATATGGGCTGCAGGTTTTGATGAACACCTCTTTCAACGTTAGTGCAACTGGAAGCAGTTCCTGTTTTCCTTACTCCCAACAGATAAAGAACCTTCTGCTGAGGTGCACTCCCATTTTGGGTGTCTGTTTCTCACCTCTGTATTCATTTTCACTTGTCTCATTAATTTTATCATGCTTGGGTTGTTGGGTTGTTTTGACACTCCTTCCCCAGCTGGGCAAGGTCATTATGAACTCTGAGCCTCTCCACCGAAATACTGTTAATCCTGTCCAGGTTGCTGTCTTTTAAATATTTTACATTGGTATTTTCTTTATTGCATTAGCCAAGTAATTACTACACAAAAAAACCAAAACCCAACACAAATTTTAGCAAGGCCCTGTTGAAGTATCTTTCTGATCTGACACTAGATTCCCTGTAAACTTTTCTTAACAAGTTCTTCTTTTTTAAATAGTTGTTCACCTAATGTTGTTTGCAAATTCAGTGTCTTGAACATAATTTTTCCATATGCTTTTAAAATAATTTTGTTCATATCTAAAACACCTCTTTTCCACCAACATACACAACAGTATTTTAAAAAGTTCTGTAGTAGCATCTGTCAAGATTGCAAATGTACTTAGATTTACACAAGATGGTGATCATAAGCAGACTTGTGCAACAGGACTGTCACAAAACCAGCTCTCAAACTCTGCTCCAGATGTGTTACAGTGGCATTAATGCAATGAAACCCATTCCAGTGGCAATTCTCAGACAAAAATCCTCAGTCTTTGAAGACAATTCACACAAAAAGTGAGTCAACACTCACTCTTGTAAACTCAACATCTCTTGTTTCACGCCAATTTAAAAATTCAACCCATTAAAGAATTATTTAACTGTACCTTTAGACTAATCACATTTCATATCCTAACTGCAGAATCCAACATTTCAGTTACATGAAGTAGCAAAGCACAATGCCAAAAATCAAAGTCACAGCCTTTGAGCTCAACAAATACAGAACGGTGCAAAAACTTTTGCAACAAGACAGAGGAAATTAATCAAAACTTACGAACAGATGGGAGTCAGCCTAAGATTGTAATGATGCTTTATGAAGGATCTGGGCAAGGGAAAAGTATTGCCTCACCCAGAGAAAATGCCTGTGCCTCTGAAAGGTCTCCAAGTACTATCTCAATGTCTGTCCACACTTAGGTAGGCACAAGAACTGCACAGTTTTGAGGAATCCTAATTTTGGAAAGTGTGAAATCTATACAATTTAAACACCGCAATCCAGAGGTTGCTTACAAAGCAATTTAGAAATGTCAAACCACTTTCTCCCATACCTTGTTAAGAACATTGGTTTGTTTATTTCCAGTGAAATGATACTTGAATCTTTTCTGAAGAGGATTCAGCATGATCTGTATTGGAAGGACAACCGGTGGGGAAGGGGGTAAAGGGTATTTTTCCGGCAATTGTTTAGGTTTGGTTAACAGCTCATCTCTAAGTGTGACAGTCAAGGATGGACATAAGTGTTGAATTACCCCAGCATCATCATTTCAATAGAATGGGCTTATGAAAATGAACACTGTTTAGTTCTACACCATTGGCTGAAGGCAGTATTATGAAAACAGTACAATTTCTCAAATTTAAAAGATAATCAAAATATTCCACTTTATGTAATATTAAATATAACTAAGGCCTTTAGAGATTATTTATTCAATGACAATGTAAGTCCCTTAAATCTGTTTGATTTAGGAAACTTAGAAGAACCCAGCAAACCACCATTGTCAGAAACAAACACAGTGGTGTCCAAGAGACACTCTTATTCATATTTGTTAAAAGAGAATAAAGACTCCTGGGATTAATAAATGCAACATATGATTTCCCATTTTCATGTAATGGACTTAAGTGAGCCACTCTGCCAAACCAAAATTGTTACCAACTCAGGATTGTATACAATGGCCTTGCATCTTTCCACTACCTGATTAAAAAAAAAAAAAAAAAAAGAAGCCCACAGTCACACACATACAAAGGCTTAGTTGAGCTTTAGTTTTAACTAAATTTTAGTGAATTATTTAATTCATAAAAATCCAGGACAGAATGAGCAGCAGTACCCTCTGAGCAACTTCAAAGGCAGACTATGATTGCTGCAGAACAGAAATCCTCCTGCAGTCTCCACGTTTTGTAAAGTCTCCTTCCAAGACATGTATGTTTAGTTTTCCCTCTTTTCCTTCTGGGGTGGAACATATTAAAGTGATTAAAGCTTATTTCACATAAGGCTATAAAAGGAAAACCATTAACTGTGCCTAACAAAACACACATCACCATTTTTTCATTAACATGCATGGGTAACAGTACCAAACAGTGTAAGGCCAAATCCTCATGCAACCTGAATTGTCAGCTACCATGAGAGAACTGGATCTGATGACTTGGAGTTAAAAAGGACAACTTTGGCACTTGGCATTTTCTAAATGCCAAAAAAACCCCAAGCAAAAAGCCCTCCAAACCCCCACAACATTCTAATGTTAATAGAAAGTGACATAAATTATCGTCTGTCTTTAGGGAGAATAAAATTTGAAATAATTCTCCTTAAGAACGTGCATCTCTAAAAGTTTTTCTTCTTGCTAAAATAGACTGCAAGAATTCAAAAGGATACGAGGTTTGCAGTTTCAGAAGCTGACAGAACAGCATCTCCAAGTTGTTGTACACCTCAGGAGCGTTGGCTGGTGCAGCAAGGCCAAATGCCTGCGACTGAGGCGGCCCCACAAAGGGCCAGCGGAGCTGCGTCAGCACCTCCTCAAAGTCACTGCAACACAAAACAAGCACTGGGACACGAACTTACAGCACAGCGTAAAGATGAGGGAGTCACAGCATGTCTCTTACCTTGTCAATTTGTCCTTAAGGATTTTATGCCAGAATTTAACAGTGGATCTCACAAAAGCAAGAAGATGAGAACAAGATGACTCCTGAAGTTTAATATCTACTTCTGCCATGAATGCTAGAGTACTGGCTGCCTCTGGAACATTGTTGGTCATCAGATATTGCTGAATGCTATCACTATGAAACACAAAAAAGTCAAGGCCCAATATTCAATAATGATAAAAGAATAATTTTGTATATCGCAAAGTAAAGATAAAACTTTCTTGAATTTAAAATATTTTAATAATGGGATGAACCAGGTTACCATTCTCAGAACATATATACAGTACTCGGAAACTTTACCTCAGCTCTTCTATGCGAGAAATCCACTTGAGGTAGGCCAGGTGTCGCTCGATCTCCTCTACCTGACCGATCAGAACATCCAACTCCTCCATCCACGGCTGAGCTTTCAGCAAGTGGCTATTGATGGACTCAGACAGAACAGTTTCTTCCTCTAGAAGCTGACTCAGAGACTTTTTGGAATCTTCTGCATTCTTTAAGGCATTCTGAATTCTTTTAGGGACTTCTGACGAAACTGTAAGTACCTGCATTGACACAGAAGTATTAAGGCAGACATAAAAGCACTGCACTGTGTAAAGCAGGACCATTTGAGATACTGATACATTTCATTTAGTTTCTTATTCTTAATCAGTCATACAGCATGCTCAGAAGAAGAAAAAAAATACAACAGAAAGATGCCTACCTGTTCTTCTAAGTGCTTTTTGTTTTCAGACAGCTTTTCAATCAGGCTGTCTAGCTTCCCCAGGGAATCATAGTCATTTCCAAGTTCTCTTTCCACAAATTCAGAAACATAGTAAGGAATATCACAGTGGTCTAGATCTCTCATGACTTCTTTCTTTCTAACAGCAATGCTTGCCATGTTTTCTTTCTCTGCAATACTGAGTATACAATTCCTAATTAGCCAACACTAAAATAGCACAAACAAATATTATATATTGAGGAACAAAACTGCATGAAAAGCTGGGCAGTTCAATTTAAACTGAGAGTGAAATACTATATTCAATTATACTGCTTTAAGTGAGACAATTTGCTGGCTTAAGTCTAATCTGAGGTCTGATAAAACCTTGCCTACATATCCAACTGATATAGGTAGTAGGTGATTTATTATATTTTAACCACCAAAGAGAAATACATCTGTTAATTTCTTCCTTTCCCAAAAATGTAAATTCTATTAAAAATATTTCAATAGATATGTAGTTCCTACAATATAATATAGAAAACTTAATGAAAACTACAAAAAAATTATAAAATGCAAAGGAAGATAGTGTTCCACTTCCCCTTTTTTAGGATATTTCACAGATACCAACTCATGACTAATGTGATACTACCAAAGTATCCACATGGGCTTAACAATAATTTGGAAAGTCACTGAAATATTTATCAAAAAATACCATAAAAGACACTTGCTGATCCACACATTTGGCAGCATCCAGAGAAACCTGACATTAAGAGGATGTTCACAGTGAAACAAAAAAGGCAACAATGACAACTGTTTGGCTAGTTCAATCCTCAACTTCTTTTGAAAGTATCACTTCCAAAGAGTATTTAAAAATAAAAACCTATACACTTACACTTCATCGGCTACAAGGTTTAATTAAGTTAAAACCACTATTAAACTGACAAGTCAGTCAGTTAAATGGTGAGAAAGTGGTGCAGCTGATGAGCCAGAGCTGCAGAGGCAATAGAGATCACCAGGAAGAACAAACTGTGCGACCAAGGGTGCTGCAGAGGAAGAAGCGAATAAAGAAAACGGAGTACTAAAAGTCCTGTTTGCAGCAATGTAAACATAGATACGGCAGGGAAAAACTAACCAAGAGGTGCTCTTTTCATACTTAGTGGAAAGGATTGGATTATAGGAGAGAGGAACAGGACTCGGGGCGCATCCCTCCCAGCAGCTGCCTGCTCAGCCCCGCGGCTCAGCACCCACCTCGGCCAGAGGGCCGGGCCTTTCCAAGGGCCGGCTGAAGGCTCTGCGGGCTCCGGGAGGCTGCGAACGAAGCGCCGGCGACCACGGCTCCGCCCGGGCGGCCAGGCAGCCCTTCAGCGGCTCGGAGAGCCCTTCCTCCCCCCGCCACGGCCGCCGCTTCCCGTCGCAGGATGGTGCCGCGGAGGCCGGAGCGCTGCGGCTGCCGCCGCCCGGAGCCCTCAGCGAGCTCCCCGCGGGTCCCTGCGGCCGCAGCGCCGCCCCCGCCGCGTCAGCGGCGCCGCGGGTGACGGAGCGCGGGGCGCAGGCGCGGCGCCGCTCCGCTGGGGCCGGCTGCCTGCCCGCCGGCTGGGGGCTGTCCTGCCTCTGCTCCGAGCGACACGGCCCGGGG
>VZUI01047901.1:0-32223 GCA_013401135.1 Cettia cetti | reverse complement strand
GGGGACAGGGATGGGGACACTGGGCTGTCTGGGATGGGGACAGGGACACTGGGACACTGGGGACAGGGATGGGGACATTGAGATGTCAGTGATGGGGACACTGGGGTGTTAGGGACAGGGATTGGGACACCAGGGGGTCAGGGATGGGGTCATAGGGGTGACAGGAACAGGGATGGAGACAGAAGCACTGGGGATTTAAGGATGAGGTTTGGGAGGGGACAAGGACACAGCCACTGAGCTGTCGGGGACGGCGATGGGCACAGCGGGGGCGGGGGACGGGGACACCGCGGTGCCTGGGATGGAGACGGTGCTGGGGACAGCGGGGTGGCCCCGGGCTGTCCCGCGCCCCTGCACACCTCGAAGCGCTGCAGGAACTGCGCCAGGTTTCCCTTCAGCTCCGGACACTCGGGCACGAACATGCGCTGCTGGTCCAGCACATCGTACGCCAGGAAGTCCACGAAGGTGAGCTGGGGGAGGGGCAGGGGGGGGTCAGCCCCCATTTAGGGATTCTCCAAAGCCCCCCAGCACCCCCCACCTACCTTCTGCCCTGCAAACCAGGGCCGGGAGCCCAGGAACCGTGACAGCTCCTGCAGCTTCTTGGGCAGCTGCTCCAGGTACGCCGGCTTCAGCTTCTCCTACGCGGCGGGGGCAGAGGGCACAGTCGGGGGGGCTGCTCCCCCCTGCCAGCCCAGAACCCGGGGGGCATCACCCCCTGACTGCAGCCAGGCCCAACACACATCCCCGTGCTGGTGGTGGCTCGGCCCCTTGTCCCTTGTGGGGCGACAGGCCCGCGGTCCGGGGGGGCCCGTCCCCCCACGAGGTACTCACGAAGTCAGGGCTGTAGCAGAGGCGGGCGAAGTTCATCCTCATATCCATGAGCTGGTTTTCCAGCACGTCCACGCGCTGCTTCTCCTCCTCCGTCTCACCACCTGCGGGGTGGGGAGGTGTCAACCCGCCCCCCACGGAACCCCGGGGACCCCCCCGGGCGCTGGGACCCCCGTCCCCCACTCACACATGTTGTGCTTGCGGGCGATGTAGCGCAGGATCGCGTTGCTCTGGGTCAGCTTGGTGCGGCCGTCGATGAGGTACGGGAGCTGCGGGGTGCCGAGGGGGGGGTCAGCCCCGGTGACCCCCACACTGCCCTCCCCACACCCTCCCCATCACCTACGTTGGGAAAGTCGAGCCCCAGTTTCTCCTTCTCGTTGGTCCAGTCGCTCGGGTCATAGTCAGGGGCTAGGGGGGCAGAGAGATTGGGGGGGGGGGGCTCCCCCAGACCCTCTGCCCCCCTCGTGGCACCCCCAGCAGTGGGGGGATGCGGACAGTGGGGGGTGTCCCCCCTCTGCCCCGGGGCAGCCGGTGACCCCTCCCGGGACACCGGGGACAGATAAGGGGAGAACGTTGCCCCTGAGAGGGGTCAAGGTTCTTTTACTGGAGGGGTGGCCGGGGGGACAAAGGTGACAACCCCCTAGCTGGCAGGAGTGGGGGGGATGGGACACGCCGCGAGGTGGGGGCGTTCCCCTCCCCCGCTGACACAGCAGGAACGAGGGTGCTGGGGGCAGGGGATGGAGGGGCTTGGGGGGGGTCACACCCCGCTTGTCCCTGCTCACCTGGGCCAGGGCGGTACTGGCGCTCCTGGTAGGGGGTCTCCGTGTACTCCAGCAGCAGGCGGATAGCGTGGGCCAGCTGGGGAGCACAGCACCCGCTTTTGGCACCCCAGAGCCCTCCCGGACCTCTCCCCCACACCCTGGGACCCCCAGCACCCCCAGACCGGAGCCCACCCCCGTCCCCAGCGTGCCACTGCCACCCCGCGACCCCACTCACCCCACGGATGTCCCAGTACCCCAGCGTGACCACCATGGTGACACCCGGCCGAGGCTCTGCGAGAACGCGGACTGGGACGGATCGGGACGGGACCCACCCCTGTGCCCTCCCCTTGGCGTCGGCGGGAGTAGGCAGGGCGCAGGCAGGGTGCCAGGGCATCCCGCCAGCGCCGGCGCTGCCACCACCGCTCGGGATCCGTCCCCTGACCCTCCCACATCGCCTTTGCGATCCCTAAACCCAAGCCATGAGGGACCACACTACCCCCTTCTGTGCCTCAGTTTCCCTCTGGGGCTGCGCTCCTTCCCCCCACTTCAATTTCAGTGTTTTACTTAAATACTTTTATTTTTCATGCTTGGTTAGGGTTTTTTTCCAAAACTTTTGTTTTCATAGTCGCCATTAGGTTTTCCCAGGAATGCCGGCTCCAGATGCAGATGAGCAGCACTGGGATTGCGGGACTGCAGGGATAGAGGGGGAAATGCCACACCGGGATGGGAGAAGCCTCGTCCAGCCCGATCTGGGCCAGAAATAAACATCTCCTGGGAGTGTTGGGGACAGGGACACGTGTCACCTGGTCCCCTTTCCCTTCATCCCTGAGGTGGTGAGGATGAAACATTTCCCATCCCACCCCTTGCCTTCCTCCCTGTGGTGATGAGGATGGAGCATCCCCCACCAGGCACCATCCCCCTGTCCTCTGGGCCGCTGTGTCCCCACTGACAGCAGAGACCTCAGGTCCGGGTTCCTTTGGTTGTCCCCACGGGGTGGAAGGGCGCGCTTGAGACGGTGCTGAGGAGTTAAAGAGTGTCAGGACCCAGACGAGGCTGGGCTGGGACTCCCACACTGTCACCACACCAGCTCCCGGGACCCCGGCTTGTCACTGCATCCTCAACTTGGGAGGTAAATCCAGGACCCCCCTGGTCCCCCTCCCCCGTGTCACCTCCTCGTGTCATCAAGCCCAGCAGGGCCCAAGCCAGCAAGGAGACATCAGTTAAAAACAACAGAAAAAGACAAAAAAAGCCGCCCATAAAATGACCAAAACCAAGATGAAACGGAGAGGACTCAACAAACTCCGTCCCCTGCGGTGGCACCGGTGGCACCAGGACAGCAGCAGGAGCGGCCCCTTCCCAGGGCAGGAGGTAGCAGGTGGGGGGACGGCGGCGGGGCCCCGGGGGGCTCAGGGGGGAGCTGGGTGGTCAGTGGGTGCCGAGGGAGATGGTGAGAACATCCTCCTCCTGGATGGGCTCCAGCTCGGCGCTCTGCACCGCCTGCGTGATGAGCGTCAGCTCCTGGCACAGCGTCTCGAAGCGGTAGCTGACGCGGATGTCGGGAACGTTGGTGCGGCGGATGTCGTTCCCCTCCGGACCCTCCTTCAGGTAGTTGGGACCCAGCCAGTAGCTCTTCACCTGGGGGAGATGGGACAGGGTCCTGTGGCTGCCCCGCACTCCCCAGTGCCACCAGGGCCCACGGAGGGGAATGGGAATGGGAAAGGACAAATGGGAATGAGGGAACTGGGAGTGGGAATGGGCAACTGGGTGGGGATGGGAACTGGGGATGGGAGCGGGCAAATGTGGGCATTGGGGATGGGAATTGGGGATGGGAGTGGGCAAATGCGGGCATTGGGGATGGGAATGGGGGAACGGAGGCGAATGGGAATTGGGAATGGGGTTGGCAAATGGGGGAATTGGGAATAGGAATCGGGAAATGGGAGCAAATGGGAATTAGGAATAGGCAAACTGTGGAATTGGGGTGAGGGAATGGGCTCACCTTGTGGGAGAAGCCGCTCATGAGGACGCTGTTCCGGGCCAGCTCACACATGTCGCAAGAGCTGAGCTTCCACACCTGGGTGGCGATGCTGTATTCCTCCATCAGCGGCTCCTGGGGACAGACACCCCTCAGCTCCCGCCACACAGACCCCTCAGGCAGGACGGGGTCCCCACCTCCTCCCATCCCCTCCACACCATCAGCACCCTCCAGAGCCCATCGGTGCTGCCAGCGGCCCCATCTCACCAGAGCCATACTGCACCATCAATCCCACCCCATCACCCAGCCCGTGCCCACCCCACAGCTGTTCCCAGGGGGTCACTGCCTGGTGCTCACCTTGGTGAAGTGGAACTGGAGAGGATCATCGGTGGAGAGGGAGACCATGAGCCCCCGTGAGAGGTACTCGGGCAGGGGGTTGCGGTGGTAGCTCAGGAAGAGGCTGTTGTTGCTCAGTGGGGACATGGCAATGCCAATCTGTGCCAGGTAGTACAGGTACTGCAGCACAGGGGCCTGGGGGGCACAGCAGGGTAAGGGAGGGGTCCCACCACACCCCCAGCCCCCCAGGCACCCCCTCCCCGCTCACCTTGCGCAGTAACAACCCGTGGGAGATGTTCTCTGAGACCATGAACCCTGACACGAGGTGGTGGATGGGACCGGCCTCGCCACAGTGTGGGCGCAGGACAAAGGTGTGGAAGCCCCTCTTCCTGCAACGGGTGTTTGACTGTCACCCTCGCCCTCTAAGCTCCCCAGGGCCTCCTGAGGGGCGCAGGTTCCGGGCCAGGGCTGTCCTTACCGCCGGAGGTGGTTGAGCACTGTCATGTTGGCATACATGTAGTACAGGTAGTAGGAGTAGGGTGGGTTGTCTTCCTCCACCCAGTTGCCTGGCAAAGGGCTATCCAGGTTGAAGATGTGATGCTCTGGTTTGGATTCATCATCCACGCTGTCGAAGCCATCCACCTGCAGCAGAGACAGCCCCAGGGTGGGATGTCACCCCTTGCTCCAGCTGGGATTGGGTTGGGGTGTCCCCAGGGGCAGGATGCAGCACTCACATGCTCCAGGAAGAGGTGCAGCTCTGGGTGCTGGGCAGGGTGGATCGTGGCCTCGTAGAGCGGCAGGAAGATATTCTCCAGCATCTCCTGGAAGTTGGCCAACTGCTTCTTTGTCCGGTAGATATCACTGCAGGGAATGGACCCCACTCAGAGCCGGCTTTCCCCACTCCCACCCCACCCCAGCCAGCAGTGGGGTGGCCTGTGTCTCCCCAGCCCAACAGAGGGTTCCTGTCCCCCCTTCACTCACAAGAGCCGGGGCACCTGCACGAGCCAGCGGACGTTGTTGGAGTGGACGCGGTGGCTGACGGCCCAGCGGGCCAGCTTGTCCCACTCGTCCCGGGAGCGGCCGTAGATGGACAGACGCAGCTCCGCGTTCTGGTACTTGCTCTCCTCCAGGTCTGCCATCACCTCCTGATGGGAAGGGACAAGAGACAAATGTCACTGCTTGGCTGCCGGGAAGGGGATGGGGTTGCAGCACCACCAGGAGGAGGGGAGGCGGCTCACCTTGATGATGTGGGCAAAGTACTTCCCCGAGACACGGTTGTCCGTCTTGATGAAGATCTCCCGCAGGATGGACTCCCCGATGGGGTTGTACTTGGCATTGAACTTATCGAAGCGGTGGAAGGTGTTGCGGTCCTGAACGTGGGACAGGTGTGACCTGAGACTCCTCAATGCCCATCCCACTCCCATCCACAGCTCCCAGCAACCCCCTCGCACCCCGACAAGGATGGGCCGGGGGCTCCGCTCATCCCCAGGGTTTGGGAGCCTCCCGTACCGCATGGACATCCAGCGTGTCCACGCTCAGGTCGTAGGCTGTGAGGTTCATCGTCTCAAACACCTCCTTGAGTGTCTGCTCCTTCCCCTTCTCCACATGGACAATTTCATCCAGGTGCTTCTTCATTGCCCGCTTGATAAAGCGCAGGAGATGCTTCTGGTTCATGCAGGATGAGGCATGGATGTGGGTGTCCACCTGCACCAGGGAGGTGATGCTCAGCCCTGAGACCCTCCAAGAGCTCCCCAGACAAGCCAGGAACCCCCGAGGACCCGGGATTAGCTCAGGATCCGCAGGTACCTTGCGGATGTTGTAGAAGTCGCGGTGAGGCACCTTCTTCTGGGCTGCCAACTCCTTCATCTCGTTGAGCAGCACGTGCATCTGGAACTTGTTGCTCAGGTATTGCAGTCGGCGGTAGCAGAAGGATTTGCTGCCCAAAACAGGGAAGAGGGGCTCAGTTTGAAGGGAGGAAGGAGAACATCCAGCCCCAAAAGGCTGATACCCCCACAGATATGGGAACACAGACTCTTGGACACAGGTGAAGATGGATGTAGGAGCTGCACCAGCACTGTGTGCCAGAGTCACTGCCATGTCCTTGGGGCTGTCCCCGGGGTTCTGTCACACCCCCACCATGGGATCCCCCCCCACAGTAGGACCCTCCCATGGGACCCTTCCCCTTACATGGGCCCATTGATGATCAAAGCCATGAGGAAATTCATGTCGGCGATAAACTCCTGCAGGTCGGGGTACGGCAGGTCCAGCTCCGTGCTTCTGAGGGGGGAACACACGCTGAGGTCACACAGCCCCCCCAAAAACTCACCACCCCAATGAGTGGTACCTTCCCTCTCACAAAACCCACTTGTCAGTGATGTCCTGCTTGGTGTAGACATGCACAACACCATCCACCATCTTCAGCCCAAAGCCCAGATCTGCCGGCATCTTCTGGGGGTCCCACATCTCGTAGGGGTGCTGCTCGGCAAACGGGGGGTGCACGGGGGCATCTGCAGCCAGGACACACCCAACATCACCCCAAAAGCTCCTCCAGCACCCCAGCCCGGCACTAAGATGCCCCCACATTGTGCTCACCAGCAGCCACAGGGGTCTCGGGCACCTCCTCGTAGCCGTGGGTCTCCAGGGGCTTCTCGGAGAGCTCCTGCAGGAACCGGGCCGTGGTCTTGCAGAAGCTCTGGAGCGACAGTCCCATGTACTTCTCCCGCACAAACAGCGCCTTCACCACGCTCTTGGCTGCATCCAGCAGGTCGGTGAAGGGCACCTGGAGAGAGGACGCCAAACAAAAAGCAGCCCCCAAGCTGGGGTTGGCAGCCTGTAGACCCTTGCCTGGGTTCCAAGGGGGTCAGGGGGAGGCTCACCCCACATTTCTCCTCCCCTGAGATGGTCACCCGCTGGAATTCTCGCTCCAGCAGTGCCTCCCGCTCCTTGGGGACATGGTCCACCAGGCTGTCGTTCTGCTCCTTGAAGAGCCTGTGGGGACAGATGTGGCCAGTGGGACAATGACAGGTCCACCCCATTCCCATGTACTCCAACAGCAGCATGAGCCCCACCCCAGGGACTGTGTCCAGCCCTGGAGTGGCAGGATGGTGACGCTGTCCCCAGGGACGCCACCACGAGGTTGTGGCAGCTGTGCCACCCATGTCCTCTTTGGTGGTGGCATTCCCTTCCCAAAACACATCCCCCAGCCCTGATGAGCGCAATAAAAAGTGGGGGGAAGGAGAGGGGGCACAAAGAACGAAAAAACTCACGACAGAGACAACTCCCAAGCGGAGACAGGAGGGAGGGGGACACACAGCGTCAGACCCCCCGTCCAGGGGAAGAAAGGGCCAGGACAGGGGTCCTGTGCCAGCAGCAGAGCTGGGACCCCCAGCTCACCCCAACCCCCCTCCCCAGGTGCATTGACTCCTTCAGTGGCAGCGAGAGCGGCTGGGAGGGACCTCTTGGCTCCGTGCCTGCGTGTGCTGGGTCAGACGGGGCCAGGCGGGTCCCCGATCCCCCCCGTGGCCCCGGCCGGTGACACCGGGCCGGACACTCACTGTAAGTCCGCAGCACTGTCAATTTTCAGGAAGTCCTGTTTGGCTCTGAGCAAAATGTCGGGCTCAAGTCTGGGGACAAGGAGGCGGCGGTGGAAGGGGGGGGGGGACAGCCGGGGGGACGAGGGGGAGAGAAATGGGGGGAGCCGGGGAGAGAAAACACCCCGTTAATGCCGAAACAACAGAAACCAGACAGAAACCAGCCAAAAACTCACTGCAAAGGGGACACCAAGTGCGACACCCACGGGAGAGGGGACACAGAGCTGGCACAGAGACAGCCTCTTGGGGTGGGGAGGTGGCCTGGCCCCATGGAGGGCTCCATTCCAGCGATTTGGGGGGATATGGGGGAACCTCCCAGGCTTACTTGACATCCTGGCTGATCTGGCGCTCCAGGCGCTGGCGCCGCTCCTCCAGCTGCTCGATGGGGCTCTCCTCTGGGAACTCGTAGGGAGCCGTCCGCATCTCATTGTCGGCCAGCGAGCGGCAGAACAGCTCCTGCCCAGAGCAGCGCTGCCATCAGCTGTGCCCAGAGCAGCGCTGCCATCAGCTGTGCCCAGAGCAGCGCTGCCATCAGCTGTGCCCAGAGCAGCCCTGCCAGGAGCTGTGCCCAGAGCAGCCCTGCCAGGAGCTGTGCCCAGAGCTGCCCTGCCATCAGCTGTGCCCAGCCTCAGCCCTGCCATCAGCTGTGCCCAGAGCTGCCCTGCCATCAGCTGTGCCCAGCCTCAGCCCTGCCAGGAGCTGTGCCCAGAGCAGCCCTGCCAGGAGCTGGGTGCAGCCTCAGCCCTGCCATCAGCTGTGCCTGGCCTCAACCCCCCGGGGTTGGAAGAGAGAGGCTAACAAGGGTTCCCACACTCAAAGCTGAAACAGTGGGAAGGGAGGAGGGTTTGGGGAGGATAGGAGTGGGAAGGATGGAGGGGAGACCCCCGACTCCCCCAACATACACTCACCCCCCAAGACCTGGTGAACTTGGTGCCCCAGACCCACCTCAGCGATCTCCTTGTATTTGCCATCCATGGAAGTGCGCAGATCCACTGGGAAATGCTTCAGGCAATGGGGGGTCCCAGGTAGGGACCAGGCTGACTGCAGGGGCCGGGCCCCTGGGCCCCCCCGCAGCTCTGCAGAGAGTGGGACAACATCAGCTGGCGGGGGTCTGGATCCCCACCTGGCTAGGAAGGGGTTAACCAGCCCCTCCACAGCTCCCCCTCCCCACCATGGAACTGGGATGCTCTTCCCAATGGGGGTGATGGGGAAACTGAGGCAGCTCAAGGGTAAAAGGGACCCCCCCCGCAATCCCCCTGGGCACTGGGAGGGCTGCTGGCTCCATTGGGGGGCTGTAAGAAGCCAACAGTGAATGAGGGGCTCAGGGCTGGGTTGCAGGACCCCCGTGGCATGGGAGGCACAACACCGGGGTCACTCCCCCTACCAGCGCTGCCTCCCTGTCCCCCATCCCATCCTTTCCATCACGCGGGCACATCCCCACGCTGGGAGGGAGGGGAGGCAACATTGTACCCCCTCCAAACACACCCCATCCCCCGCGGCCCCAGAGCACCCCCTGCTCCCTCAGCAGCAGGGCCATCGGGCTGGGAGATGCCCAGTGCCACCCCCCAATGCCAACAGCCTCCTCTGCAACCCCCAACCCACCACAGACCGGGCTGGGGGGCACTGGAAATCAGCTCCTGCTGGTTAAACTGGGCCCACCATTAAGAGCCCCTCCCTCCACCCAGCACAGCCTGAGGGGAAGATCCCCGAAGAGCCTCTACCCCATTTGCTCCCTGCATCACCCCAGTGGGAATGGGGGAGCTGGGCTGGTGTCATCCAGGGCAGGGATGGCACTGGTGTCACCGGGATGTGCTGGTGGTGCCTCACCCCGGGCACGGCAACACCCAGAGTGCCCCCGGGACATATCCTGTGCCACCCACAGGTGTGACACGTGGCAGCCCTGGTGGCACTCCAAGACCCCCCCAACACGGGTGCCAGACAGATGACAACCCCAAGGTGCCCCTTCACCCACCCCATGCCACTATCCAGGACTCCCTGTGCCACCCACCCAGGGCACATGTGGGTCACTAAAGTCAGGAGCAGCCCCAGTGACACCCCTAGACCCCGCCAAGCACCAGCCAGGTGACAATCCCGAAGTGCCACCACCACCCTGTGTCACCACAACTACCCTGTGTCACCACCCCCATTTGCCATCCACCCAGAACACACGTGTGCCACACACGTGTGGGAACAGCCCCAGTGACATCCTGAGTCTCTCTCTCAACAGTGCCAGCCACAAAGTGCCACCTTGCCCACCCCGTGCCGCCACCACCCCGCGCCACCCGAGATCGCCCCCGAGCTCCCCCGCCCCCTCCAAACCGGTCCTGCTCCCCCCGCGGGGTCCGCCCCCCCCGCATCCCCCAGCGCTCCCCTCCTTCCTCCTCCTCCTCTTCCTCCGCTCTCACTGCGCCACGGAGGCGCTGGCGGGAGGGGACACGCAGGACCCCCCAAAGCCGCTGCCAACCTCTCCCGGTGCCGGGACATTGCGGTGGGCCTCCCCCCCCCACCAAAAACCCTCTAAGCAGCAACGCGGCACTCCCCCCCACCCAAAACTGATCCCCCCACTCCCTGCATCGCGTCCCCCCCGCGCTGGGCGTGACCTGCGTGTCCCCGTGGGCTGCCGGAGGGAGTGGGGTCTGTGTGGGGGGAGGTCTCACCTGCGGGGCTGGGGGTCTGCAGGCTACCCCGCTTCTTGAAGGGACACTTGGCCGGGGGGACAGAGGACATGGCGGCTCCAGGGGGGTCGGGGAGGGGCGGAGGGGTTGATGCTGATGGTGGTGATGGTGATGATGGTGATGGGGGCGGGGGCTGGTGGGGGGCGCCCGGGGGACTCTTACGGCGGCGGGGCCGCAGCGGCCGCTCCCTCCCCTGGTTGATGATTGATGCAGGAACCCGGGAATGGACCAAAGTCCCCGGCGGGGCCCGGCCGGAAACCGGGACGAGGAAGAGGATGGGGCGGGCGGAGGATGTGGCGAGGAGGAGGAGGAAGGAGGAGGAGGAGGAAGGAGGTGGCTGCGGCGCTGGAGGGTGGGGGGAGCAAGTCCCGGGATGTGGCTGTGAGCTACGGGGGTGCGGGGCTGAGACACCCCCGGGACAGCCGTGAACCCCCTCACGGACAGCCCTGGAACCCCCCCGGACAAACGTGACACCCCCCGGAGGACCGCCCTGTACCCGTGTGGGGTCAGCCGTGATCCCCAGACAGCCGTGACACCCCGGGAGAGACGTGTAACTCCCCCCCTTACCCGCACAGCTGGGACAGCACCCCCAGGCAGCTCTGTACCTCTGTGGGAACGCCCGTGACCCCCCCAAGCAGTCGGGGACCCCCCGGAACAGCCCTAAGCCCCTCATCGGGGACAGCCATTACACCTCCGGCTTCATCCCTAAACCCCCGCAAACAGGCGGCGTGCCCTCGCCAGAGATGGGATTGGATCCCCGGCAAAGTGACAGCGATGCTTCCAAAATAGGATACCCCCCCCCCCCGAGGGGGACATTATGCCCCCCCAATATGGACATTGCCCATCCCCTAACAGGCATTGCCCCCCATCTGACAGGCATTACACCCCAAAAGGGTGTCGTTCTTCCCCATGCAGAGACTGGCCCCATCCCAGTGGTAATCCGTGTGCCCCCACAACGGGCAGCGTCACCCCCAGGATGGGCATCCCCCTCCCCAGGGCTGGCGCTTCACCCCAACACAGACCGTCATCCCCCCCACCCCGTAAAACGTACCCCCAAATGCAGCGAGTACCTCCAAAGTCAGCGAATACCCCCCAAAATGGGGCATCGCCTCCTCCACGATGATGATCCCCCACAGATAGGGTACCGCACCCCAAAAGGACTTGCACTCTGTCACCAGCACTCCCCCGGCTCAGACCCTGCTGGGGGGTTGCCCTGAGCCCCCCTGGTAATGTCCCCATGGTGCCCCAGGCCCCCCAGCCAAACTGGGCCCCCCCAGCAGCAGAGCCCGGCCGCGGGGTACCGGGGGTGTCACCTTTGCCCTTACCTCGCTCTCCGCGTGTCCCTACCTGGGCCGGGGCTCCCGGTGCCGGGGTGCCTCTGGGTGGCTGTCGGACTGTGTCCCCTCCGAGCGCCCCGAGTGTCCCCTAAGCTGCCACCAGCGCGGGGGGGTATTTTTAGCCGCGGTTAGAGCGGAGGGAATGTCACCCACCCCCTCCCTCTCTGTGCCCCCCACCCCTTGTCGAGGGGATGAAGGGACAGCGAGGTGACACCACCCACCAGGGCCACCGCTGCGCCAGGCTGGGAGGGCACAACAACCACGGGGGACAATGGGGACCCCCAGCCTGAGTCATGTCCCCTGCCCAGCAGTGTCCGCACACCGCGGGGAGGGGGGGTGGTGTCTGGTATTTTAATTGGGCCCCCCTCATTAGCGCAGAGTTCATTAGAGGCTCAGAAAGGGCTTTGTGTCCGCGGGGACAGCAGGAACAGAGTGTCCCCAAGCAACAGCGCTGGCAGGGAATATGCGCCCCGTGGGACGCGGGGACACCGGTGCGGGGACACGGAGCCCGCAGTGGCCCTGTGAAGTGCGGGGATTTAGGGCACCTTAAACCCAAACATCGGGGACCTGCAGGACTTTTGGGGAGCCCAGAGCCCACGCCGGGGCGGGGGGCTCCCCCTACGGTTCCCACCTGAAAGCAGCCTCGTAGGAGAAAGGGGGAAGCACCCACCTGTCCCCCAGGGTTTGGGAGGGCCTGCTGTGCTGGGGGATGGGCTGGGAGGGGGGTGCTGAGCCCGGGAAGAGGAGGAGGAGGAGGAGGAAGGCTGAGCCACGATCCCATTAAAGAGCTTAGGCAGCGGGGCAGGATTAGGGGGCCTCGTTACCCACTCCCCGAGGGTAATTAGCTCCCTTTTCCCTGCGGGAGGAATCCCCCGGTGTCACCGTCCCCCGCCATCACCCCCCTGCCACCACCCTGTCCCCCTGTCACCGCTCTGGAGCACCCAGGGGCAGGGGACACACACAGCTAGGGGCTGATCCCATCCTCAATGTTCCCCAAAAGTGGGATCACAGCCCACAGACAGGAGGGAGCCCCACAGACAGGAGGGAGCCCCACTTCCCAAGTCACCTCAGGCGACCAGTCCCCACGGGCAGGGGGTGTCATGCTCATGCTCCCCCTTATGTAAAGCCCCCTGCTCACCTCCTTGAGATGCTCCATCTTTTTTTTTTTCTCCCTGAGCCCTAATCTTTGCCATATTGGGCTAATTGGATTTCCTGGGTCACATGGCAAGATAAAAAGTCCCCAAATCCCACGGTCAAAAAAAATCAGGTTATCCATGGGGAATTAAGGGACAGAGCGGGGGGCAGCCAGCAGCGAGGACCCACCAAAGAGTGCTGCCGGCTTGGGGCACCCCAACATCAGGCTGTGGGGTACCTGGATCTCCTTTTTTGGAATTTGTGATTCACCTCCTCGTGCTCACCTCATCCCTGAGGTGTGCGTGTCATCCCCTTGAAGAGCTGGAAAAGCCTGGGGACCTAGAGGAGCTTGTGGAGTTATTGGAGGAGGAGGACGAAGACATGGGGAGCGGGGCCAGTGCCGAGGACAAGGAGATGGCCAAGAGGTCCAAGGAGCTGGAGAAGAAGCTCCAGGAGGATGCGGATAAGGAGGCAAAGACGGTCAAGTTGCTGCTGCTTGGTAAGGCTGGAGGGGATGGCCCCTGGAGATGTCCCAGTGTTTCCACTCCATTGAGGCTGAGGGGATGTGTGGATGGGGAGGGGGACAGGGAATCCATGGCCCCCTGGGCTCCTGCTGCCTTGTCCCTGGTAGCCCTCAGACAAGCTGCCATCGGCCTGGAGAGATGGTCCCACCACCAGGACATCCCCAGGGTTATCCCTGGGAAGGGCTGGAGGTGGCATCGGCTCTTGGGGATGGCAGGCACGAAGGGGACAGCGAGGGGATGAGAGAAGGGACCAGGACACTGTGTCCCACCGAGGATGCACCACATCTCAGGGGGGTCAGCAAGAGCCTGGGGAGCTCCTGCCACCAGCACCCTGAAACCTGCTGGTGCCAGGCAGGAGGAGATGGTTCCCTGGGGGTCCCTCCACACCCCACAGGGCAAGGGAGTGACTCTGTGGGGCAGGGGGATGACTCCATGGGGCAGGGGCCAGCAGTGGGGCCTTATCCAGGTGGGGGGGGCTGGGGTCAAGGCGATTAACACCCTAATTCTAAGCAGCTTCCTGTGCTGCCCTAAGCTGCTTAGGGCCCCAAAGGCATCGCCAGGCACTGCCCACGGTGGGCGGGAGGTGTGGGACTTGGGGGATCTGCACCCAGGAGGTTCCCACCATGCTGGGGGTCCCTGAGCTGTAGTCCCACACAGGGTGCAAGGGGTGACAGGAGTGTGGGGATGATGGTGGTGATGGGAAGAGGCCAGGCTGGGTGGGGGACAGTGGCTTTGGTCCCCATGGGGTGCCCATCACTGTGGCATCGGGCCCTGATGGGCACTAAGGTGTCCCTCCCACCCTTTTCCAGGGGCTGGAGAGTCAGGGAAGAGCACCATCGTGAAGCAGATGAAGTGAGTATGGCCTGAGCCAGACTGGGGAGGGGGAGGCCACAGGGATGAGCCACCAGCTCTTGGACATGGAGTGGCTGGACCCCCAGTCCCCCCCACCATGTCACCTGGTGGTGCCCAGTGTGGGGTGGTGATTCCCACCCCAGAGAGTGTGTCCTGGCTTGGGGCTGAGGCCACTGTGCCTGCCAGGATCATCCACCAGGACGGTTACACGGAGGAGGAGTGCATGGAGTTCAAGTCCGTCATCTACGGGAACATCCTCCAGTCCATCCTGGCCATCATCCGCGCCATGTCCACGCTGGGCATCGACTACGCCGAGTCCTCGTGCGCGGTCAGTCAGGGCAGGGCCCCTGTCCCCCCAAACCCCTGACGGGGTCCAGGGCAGCACCTGGAACCAGGCTCCACAGCGGCCCCATGCTGTCCCCCCAGTCCTGAGGGCGCTTTGGGGGGACAGGGGCCATGGGAGGGTTGGTGATGAAGGTCCCTCTCGCAGGATGAAGGCCGGCTGCTCTTCAACCTGGCTGACTCCATCGAGGAGGGCACGATGCCCCCCGAGCTGGTCTCGTGCATCAAGAAGCTGTGGAAGGATGGGGGGGTTCAGGCGTGTTTTGACCGCGCCGCCGAGTATCAGCTCAACGACTCAGCCGCGTAGTGAGTGGGGACGTGGTGGGCACAACAGGGACTGGCCTGGGCACTCCCTGGCAGCTCAGGGCCGGTTCCAACCTGGCCTGGCAAAATCCATCTCCTCCCTGCTCCTGGGAGTACCCCGAGCCTGCCATTCTCCGTCCCACCAGTGTCATCCTTCATCCCACCAGTGCCACCCCCCATCCCACTGCTGCTGCCCTCCATTCTCTATCACACCAGCACCATCCTCTATCCCACCAAAGTCATTCTCCATCCCACCAGTGCCAACCCCATCCCGAAAGTGCTGCTGAGCTGCAGCCCCACCACCCCTGATGTCCCTCAGCTCCCCCAGGGATGTCACTGTCCTGGAGTCCCAGTGTTTAGCAGAGCTCAGCCCCACGACGATCCCCAGAAATCCAGGGGAAGGGGGAGACATGGGCAGTCCCCTGGCAGCAGGTCACGTTCCTTCCTGTCCCCACAGTTACCTGAACCAGCTGGACAGGATCACGGCCCCCAACTACCTCCCCAACGAGCAGGATGTGTTGCGATCCCGAGTGAAGACCACAGGGATCATCGAGACCAAGTTCTCTGTCAAAGATCTGAATTTCAGGTGGGTGGGAGCCCCCCCCACCTCCATGACCATTCCTTCATGATTCGCCCTAGCCCTGATGGTGGGGAGGGGTTTTGGGATGATTGTGACACTTGAGGGACAACCAGTGCCCTCCCACGGACAGTGATTCCTGCCCCCCCGAGGATGTGGCACTGGAACCATCACATGGGGGGTGTCATGACCAGGTGTGTGTGTCCCTCACCCTTGTTCTCTCCCCAGGATGTTTGACGTGGGAGGGCAGCGCTCAGAGAGGAAGAAGTGGATCCACTGCTTCGAGGGGGTGACCTGCATCATCTTCTGTGGGGCCCTGAGCGCCTACGACATGGTGCTGGTGGAGGATGATGAAGTGGTGGGTCGGGGTCCCAGAGGCAGTGGGAGCCAAGGGGGAGAGGAACAGGGAGCTCTGAGGAGGGAGGAACAACACTCTGCACTGTCAGATGCCCTGGGTGATCCAGGAAAGTTGTGAGAGATACGGGAGGGAGTTGGTTCCCACCCATTTGCACCCAGTGAAGCTGTTTGCACTTCCCCTGGGGCATGAATCCGTGGGTCTGCTTACGAGGAAATCCCCAAGTACTCCTGTGCAGATCCTCAGAGCCACTGGAGAAAGGCCACACAACCAACAACTGGAGCAAAGCCTTTCCCAAAGGGAAGGGCAAGAAGAGCCAGGAACCTGCTGGGATGAAGGAAAATCTGGTCTGAGGCATCTTATGCCTTGCTGTGCTCTCGAGGTGAGCAGAGGGTGAGGAGGAGCAGCTCCCAGCCTTCCATGTGGGGGCACAAGGACATAATCCAAAGTGTGTCCAGTGAGGAATGCACCAGCAGAGCCCTGGGAAAGCAGCTCGGAGGGCACAGATCCAGAGAGGAGGAACATGAAAGCTCCATAATGGGTTTTTCTTTGAAGAAATAAGGGGTGAAGATGAGAAGAGCAGGAGCGGCTTCTTCCCTGACAACTCCTCCAGGTTCCATGGCTGCTCCTTGGGATCCAAATGCCTTCTCCTGAAGCTGGATCAGGATCTGCCATCCCTGGGCCCTGCCATGGCCAGGCAGGAGCTCACAGCCTTTTCTCAGCCACGTGCAGGAGAGATCCTTCCCATGGGAGCCCTTGGGAGAGGCTGGAATGCTCACCCAGCGCAGGACAGGGCAGAGCCAATGCTCTGCATACAGAAAAGCAGCTGTGATGGGAAGCTGGATGAGGGAAAACCATCCCTGTTGAACACACCTGCTGCCCACAAAGATGGAGGATATCAAGACAAACCCTCCACTGGACTTGACTCTTCCTCATCCCCTCAGGCTGACCCAGCAGCAAACTAAGAACTCAACATCTGCTCTAAAACTGGAGTTTTCCTTTTCCCAGCTCCTTCCTGAAGCTGTGGGTAATGGCTGGAAGCCATGGTCCAACATGAGCACCCCCCTAATGACTGGAATGGTGCTCACTGAGCACCTTCCTCACAGGCTGTGAGGTTTCCATGGATAATTATCCCAGTGAAATTACCACAATCCTTCCTTTCTGACAATCCCAGGAGGGACTGGAACCACTCCCTACCCTGAGCATCACCTGGATTTATCTGTGATTTTGGGTAGGCAGGAGGGACTGGGCAGGCAGCAGGACCAGCTGCTGCTGTGGCAAACTGGGAAAAGCTCTTTTCTTGGGAATGGGGGCTTGGGGGTGGGCTGCAGTGGCCCAAAAGGGGTGTCAGTGCATGACGATCTGCTTCCCTGCAGAACCGGATGCATGAATCCCTGCACCTATTCAACAGCATATGCAACCACAAGTTCTTTGCCGCCACCTCCATCATCCTCTTCCTCAACAAGAAGGACCTTTTTGAGGAAAAGATCAAGAAAGTCCATCTCAGCATCTGCTTCCCGGAGTACGATGGTGAGTCCAGACCCTTCCCTGCCTTACCCCCCTCCTCAAGACCCCCCCAAACCAGGGGCTGGGGAGTTGTGGGGTCCCAGCAAAGACACAGCAACTCAGTTTTGGGGTATGTTGGATAGGGCTGGGGAAAGGGAGATGCAGATGATGAGAACTGGCTCTATCTCAAAAACAGGCTGGGGGAGATAGATGATGAGAATTGGCTCTATCTAAAAAAAAGGCTGGGGAAGGGGATGAGGAGGATCAGAGCTGGTTTTATCCCAAAAAAAAGGCTGGGAAGGGGATGAGGATGAGCAGAACCAGCTCCATCCTGCTCTGTGGGGTGGTGAGGAGAGGACAAATGCTGGGAGGTTGGAGCTGAGGAGAGGACAGATGTGGCCTCAGGAAGGGGTCTGGAAGAATGGAAATGGGGTAAAAAGGACTTTTGTGCTACGCACGGTCAGCACTGCAGCCTTTCCTCCAACACCCGCCCCCATGGAGCAGCTTGGGAGCATTCCCTCACTCCACAGGTCCAAACACATTTGAGGACGCAGGGAATTACATCAAGACCCAGTTCCTGGATCTCAACATGCGGAAGGACGTGAAGGAGATCTACAGCCACATGACCTGTGCCACAGACACGCAGAACGTCAAGTTCGTCTTCGACGCCGTCACAGACGTGATCATCAAAGAGAACCTCAAGGACTGCGGCCTCTTCTGAGCACCAGCAGGTAAGGGAGAGAGGCTGGAGCCAGAAAAGGGACAGCAGAGGGGAGGAGGGTGGTCAGAGCTGGCTCCATCCCAAGAAGGGCTGGGGAAGGAGAAGAGGATGAGGATGAGCACAGGGAGCTCCATCCCAAGAAGGGCTGGGAAGGGGAGGAGGATAAACATGACCAGAGCTGGATCCCTCTGAAAAAAGGGCTGGGAATGATCAGAGTTGGCTCCATCCCAGAAAAGACTGGGGAAGGAGAGGGAGATGAGGAAGAGCAGAGCCAGTTCCATCCCAGAAAAAGGGCTGGGGAAGGGGTAAGGCTGATCAGAGTTGGCTACATTCCAGAAAAAGCTCAGGAAGGGGAGAAAAAGGGCTGGGGAAAAGGCAGGATATAAAAATGGTCCCTCCCATAAAGAGCTGGGAAAGGAGAACAGGGATGAGAAAGAGCAAAGTTGGTTCCATTCCCAAAAAAGGGCTGGGGAAGAAGGAAAAGGGGGATGATCAGAACCAGCTCCATCCAAAAAAAAAAAAGGGCTGGGAAGGGGCTGGAGATAAGAATGAGCAGAGTTGGAGCTATCCCAAAAAAAAAAAAAAAAGCTGGGGATGGGGATGAGGATGGACAGATGGATGGCTCCATTCCCCAAAAAAGGGCCAGGACGGGAATAAGGGTGATCAGAGCTGGCTCCACCCTGCTTTGTGGGGTGGTGGGATGTAGGTCCCCCTGTTTTTGCCATCATGTCCTAAATCCTAGGAGTAGGGGAGGATGGGCTGGGAGCAGTGGGGGGGTCTGGGGTCCCACTAGCCCAGGGATGCAGTCACATCCCTGTGCTGAGCTCCCATGGGTTCAGTCCCATCCCACAGTGAGGGGGGCTCAGACAGACAATTCCCACCCTGTGGGCCTGATATTTCTGGGTCTGAGAGATTTTAGCCTGCTAGCAGCTGCTAACTTTTTCCCAAGGGAAAATTCTTCAAGAAAGCTTCTTCTCAAAACAATCTTGGCAAACAACAATCCTTTCTCAAAACAGTCTTCCTCCAGTAGTGCAGTGGTTAAAATTCGGCGCTCTCACTGCCACGACCTGAGTTTGATTCCCAGTCAAAAAACCACACCACCTGGAGAAAGATTGTTTTGAGAAAGGAAATTTTCCCTTGGGAAAAAGTTAGCAGCTGCTAGCAGGCTAAAATCTCTCAGACCCAGAAATATCAGGCCCACACCACCCTTGCACATGGAGTGATGAAAGCAGATTCCCAAATCCTCCACCTCAGCTAAAGGGAATAATTTTATTTCTCTCCTGTTGCAATTCCACCTGCCCAGCCTCAGCGGATGGGAATATCCCAAGGCACATTCTGCTGCTCCCAGCCTTTTAGCTCATTCTAAAACTTTAATTAGGGTTTATCACCCTAATTAGGGTTTATCATCCTAATTCTTGCACTAATTCTGAGCAGCAGCAGGAATTCTATCCTCCCTCTCCCCTTTCCAAGCAGCTCCCAGCCACTGGCTCTGGCACTTTGCTTTTCAGGGAACTTTTGGTGCTTCTCTTATCCTTGAATATTAATAAAAATGCAGGAAAAAGCTAAAAAAATGAAACCAAAACAACCAAAAACAAGCAGGTTCCCTGCAGGCAGGAGGCAAAGGTGACACTTGGAAAGGGTGGTGGGGTGAAGGGAGGGATTCTCCATCCTCATCACCACGGAGGAAGGCAAAGGGATGAGGTGACACATGTCCCTGAACCCCACCTGAGTTTTTCCCTTGTTTCCCTAAAATTGCTCCTCCAAGCCCTTCCCTGGGTGTGTTTAACTCCCTGTTTTCTCTCCCTCCCTCCCAGAAGAAGAAATCATTCCCATCTCACCGTTCTGCTGAGCAGAGCCAAAGGAAGAACCAACCCCCACCACACATCACTCGCTCCCACTTTTTCTATGACCTGTCCAAATCCACCTCCTTCCAAACCCAAACTAGGAAGGGGCTGAAGCTCAACTTCCTGCTCCCTTTCATGGCCATTTCCTCTTTTTTTCCCAAGGAAGAACCCCTGTTCTCAGCGTTTTACAGCTTTGACACCCGAGAGCACAGCCAGGAATAGGAATATTGAGGGAATTTGAGAGGTAGGATAGACATTGCCCCCTTGCCCATCCCTCTGCAGCCCATTCCTGCCCTTGGATCGAAGCTGGATTAATCCAGGATGGAATTTCTGGGGAAGGTGGAGGCTGCGTTACCTCCGGGTCGCTCCTGGGAACCAACCTCAGTCTTTCCTGGGAACCAACCTCAGCCCCTGGGCAGGGCAAATCAGGGGTTTGTGGGGTTGTTTTGGGCCCTAAATGGAGGGAATTTCTCAGGCAGGAGGAGCTGGGGAAGGGAATCCCAACTCCAGCCCAGGAATGGGCTGGATAAAGAGGAAATGGTTATTTGAAAGATTTTCATTCTGCTACTTAGAGCTGCATTTGCTCTGTCTGTTTGTAAATAATCCATAGATGAGCCCTGTATCCATCCTCTCCCTGATTCCTGCAGAGATCTCCCATCCAGCTTCATTTAACTGTAGGAAAACACAATAAAGGAATACGCATGATGTGGATGTTCTTCCTTTCTCCCACTTCCACTTTGCTCCATCCCCGTGTCCCAGAGCTTGGATCAAGGGATATTTCACCTGCTTTGCATCCATTCTGGGGGTGTATGGATCTCTGGATCTCACCTGGATCACCCCATGGCCACTGCTGGGCTCCTGGGGGGTGGGGATGGGGATCACCATCCTAAAAAGCTTCCTGGCCAGCTCCCCTGGATGAGATGAAGCTCCTGGATGAGTTTAAAGGATGAGTTATCCCATGCAGGATGGCTGGAAGGGAATTATCAAGCAGACACAGCTCCAGACAGCTTGGAAAAGATTCCAGAACAGGGAATCTCCCTCAGGGCTCCCCCTGCCAGCATACATGAGCCTCCCTGAGGAATTCATCCTGAATTTCTAAGCAAGTGTTCTCAGAACACCTCCATCCTGCAGAAGTGCCCAGAGCAGAATTCCCATGGGGATCACAGCAGCCAGTGAAATTTGGGCTATAAATAAGCAGTAATTATCCATCTGCCAATAATCCCATGGGCAATGGGATTCCTGGCATCTTCCAGTCATGTCAGCACAACTCAAGTCTTTGGGAGCAGCACAACACCAACAGTGGTGGATGATAAAGCACAAGGAACCTCCCTGTCCAGATAATTCCACCCAATTCCCATCAAAGCTCCTCCTTTCCTTCTCCAGCAAAGCACATAAACTGGGAACACTCCTGGAAAAAGGAAGAATAAAGTGGAGAAAAGGCTACAATCTTTACTCACCATTTTAATACTGCCAACAAGTCTAACAGATCCAACTGTACACATTACAAACTGGGAGGAGTCTGGATGCAATCATGGATCAGCAAAGGAATGTAGGGCTGGTTAGGGATGGCACTAGAGGGAAACGGGGATTTGGCACCACACAGACAAAGTAAAGGCATGCTCAGGACAGGGCTGGGCAGGGAGGGCCATGGGAAAGGCAGCACAGAATAATCCACCGTTTTCATCCCAAAAAATGCACAGGAATCAGTGGTTTGAGAGCTGGGAAGCAGCAGTTTTCTCCCCAGTGAGGGTTCAGCTCCTCTCCCCACCAAGCTAGGATTATGCTGAGCACAAACCCCTTCCCATACTGGCATAAAACTGGGCTCAAACCCCCAACAGAACCTAAACCCTCCTTCTGCTGCAGGAGCCTTTCCCAAAGCCTGGGGGGAGCAGGATGGTAACAAATCACACATGGAAAAAAAGCCGAAGCTCTAGGGATCCCTTAGTAGCTGCAGAAATATTAAATCCTGGCATAGCAAGTGTTAAAAACAAAGAATTCCTGCTAAGAGGAATATTTTTCTGCAGGATCTGCTCACATGTGCATAGTTAAGTGATTTTTTTTTGTTGCTTTTTTAATTATTATTATTTTTAAAACAAGGTTTGCAAATAAAGAAATAAAGTTTAGTAAAGTTATAGTTTTCTTGATGGAAAAAAAAATAACCTTAAAAACAGACTAGTGGTGGCTTGTTAACCAAAGGAAGAGAGAAAGCTACATATCCAAGGTCTGGAATCCAGCTGAAATCCAACACATCCCGGAGTTCACGCCGTCCAACGATGCCAGGAGGATCTACTCCCACTACGTGGCTTCACTGTGCCCTAATTCCACATCCCACAGCAATAAAAGGTCCCTAAGACAGAAGATTGTGCTAAAGAATTCCAGGATTCCACATGTTCTCTGCTCCTGGGTCACGCTTGTCGCTGTCCCCACGAGGCAGCAAGAGGCAGAAACACTGGGAAGGAAACCAGGAATGTAGAAGGGAGCAGAGAGAGCAGTTCCCAGCAGGACACCCGGAGCTGGATTTACCTCTCAGTAGAGCCCACACTCCTTGAGGTTGTTCTTTATGATGACGTCGGTGACGGCGTCGAAGACGAACTGGACGTTCTTGGTGTCGGTGGCGCAGGTGAAGTGGGTGTAGATCTCCTTGGTGTCCTTCCTCCGGTTCAGATCCTCAAACTGGCACTGGATGTAGGCGGCTGCCTCCTCGTACGTGTTGGAGCCTGGAAAGCACAAGATCCCTGGCTTTGCTCACGGGAGCTTTGAGTCCCTATTAAGCTGCTTGCAACCATCTGCCTTATCCAGCTACAAATCCAAATCCACCATTAACTCCTGCTGGGAGACCTGAAGTCTATTCCCTGGGCATTGACCTTGGACATGGGATCCAGGGATTGCCACGCTCCACAAAGAGTAACAAATCACGGGAGTCACGGGCTGGAAGGGACCTTCAATCCCATCTCGTTCCACCCCCTGCCAGGAACAGGGACACCTTGCACTACACCAGGTTGCTCCAAGCCCTGTCCAGCCTGGCCTCAAGCACTTCCAGGGACAGGGAATCAATCAACAGCTTCTCTGGGAATCACAGAAATCAACAGGTTTGAAGAGGTTTCAAGGAATTTTTTAAACATGAAAATGCCTCCAGCAGTGCCCAGGTAAAACCTTCCACCTGTGTGGAACCACAGCAGTGATGGGCTCCAGAACAATCCACACCAAACTGGACGCTCCAGGAGCCAGAGCAAGACATGGTTAAGTTCCACAGCCTCTAAAATGGAATTTAAATGGAATTATTGTCCCAGTAAGCTGCAAAAACAGAGAAGAACTTGATTTGTTGGAGTGCTATTCTAAGGAAGGACAAAGGTTGTTTCCCACCACAGCTCTTCCAAAAAAACGAGCTACCAGCCAACTGAACAGGCCAGAGACACTGTCCAGGAGGCACAGGGAAGGAACTGGGGGAAAAGTTTGTAACTGATTCTGGGTTGTGCAAGGCTCTGACTCACTCATTCCTGGCCCAGTGGCACAGATGATCCCATGATCCCAGTGATCCCAGCCTACCTGTGTACTCTGGGTAGCAGATCGTTAGTGGGCTCTTCTTAATCTTCTCCTCAAACAGGTCTTTCTTGTTCAGGAAGAGGATGATGGAGGTGTCTGTGAACCATTTGTTGTTACAGATGCTGTCAAAGAGTTTCATACTCTCATGCATCCGGTTCTGGAAAAGGAAATCCAACAGGAGAGACATTAGGGAAGGCTGGGATGGGGGAGAGAGGCTCTGCTGCACGAGCCAGACTCAAAATTGGGGTGTCACTGCCACATCCTCACTGCCATTGCCCCAAGAGGAGCACAGGGGGACAGATCACCTCCCCCTGTTCCTTCCTGGACTGACTCACACGCAGGGAACAAGCCATGAGAACAACTCCAGGCACCTCCCAGCAACCAGGAAGGTGGAAAACCTCATGGATGGGTTGTATTTATCACTTTGTGAGGCAAGATTCCACTGGCTGATCCAAGGAATACTTGTCCTTGCAGCTCTCAGGCAATTTAACGGGAGGATTATGCCAGGAACATTCCGGCCTGGTGCAGGATGGAGCGAGGATGCTCCCAGCTCCCTTCTGTGCAGCCATAAATCCCACGTCACGCACCATCTCCTCGTCCTCAGCCAGCACCAGGTCGTAGTCACTCAGGGCCACACAGAAGATGATGGCTGTCACTCCCTCGAAGCAGTGGATCCACTTCTTCCGCTCTGAGCGCTGCCCTCCCACGTCGAACATCCTGGCAGAGGCAGGAGAAGCGGCTCAGGAGCTGTGCACTCCGCTCCTGCCCGGCCCCTGCCGCTCCCGAGGATGGGGGAGGCTGAGCAGGGGGCTGGGAACACGCAGGGTTTGGGCAGCTTCTCTCAGGAGAGGGGGTTTTAAAATTCCCTTCTTGGGAGAGGGGATTTGAAATCAGAATTCTCTATTTTCTTTCAAGCCAGGGTGGATAGAGCTTGCAGCAACAGGGGCTAGTGGAAGGTGTCCCTGCCTGTCTGGTTCCAGGTGTCCCTGCATGAGATTTAATATCCCTTTCCAAGCCAAAGCCCTCCATGGTTCTAGTTTTCAGCAGGAAGAACTGGAAGTCACCATCCAGAGCTCCACTGATTTTGTTCTCTCTCCTATTTCCTTAGCAACAACCCATTTGCTTGACTGGACTCCAAACACTTTCTCACAGCACCTCCAGGGAAATGGATTATTGGGAACACACTACCTACAAGCTCCTGCTGGGACCCAGGAGGAAATTAAAGGGGTTAAGAAATAATTTCATGTATTAAAAAATAATCTTGAGATACTGGAAGTTAAAGGTTGAGCAGTTGCTTATGGAATGCCTGTATAAATTGAATTAGTTTCTAATTAAATAGAAATTTGTGTCACAGGTAGCTCCAGCCCCCTGCTCATCCAAATATTTTGATGAGAGCCTAGGATTGGGATTTAATTAAATCAAGTTAATATCTGAGTTATTAAGTCATAGATATTGATTTGTTCCCAGAGCAGACAAGGAGCTGTCCAGGGGGGGATTTAATGATTTCAAACTAGCTCCCATCTTCTATTTAACCCTCTGGTCTAGAAGGAATGATGGAATTCTCTGTGAGAATCCAGGATATTTACATGGCTTGAATTATTTGCCATTAGCACAGAGAGATCCATGAAGGAAGAGCACCCCTGACAACTCAGCTCATCCCAATTCCAGTCACTGCAGCTTCCCCATCCCATTATTAATGTCTGAGATAGAATATCACGGCAGAGTTGGCAGCACCAGGGTTTGTGATGGATTACTGCTTCTCTTTGTGGAGCAAATCCCTCTGGGACAGCACCTCGTGTGGCTGGGGCCCTGCACAGGATCAATGGCTGCGGGCAGGATCGGGAAGGAGGGTGGAGATGATTAAAGGAACATACTGGAGATGCTAATCCTCATCCATCACCATGGGAAGACAGGTTATTCCCTGGGTGGACCAGAAGTTGCATAAATAAGTTGATGATGATGAAAAACAATTGATTATTGTTAAAAATCTTCTTAAATTACACAGTTTGGAAGCCAAAATGCTGTTCTTCCAAAAACTGTGCAAGTTTCCTTCTCCAGAGGAGACCACGGTGATGCTCCAAGGACTGGAGCCCCTCTGCTCTGGAGCCAGGAGAGCTGGGAAGGAGAAGGCCCCAGAAAGACCTGAGAATCCTTTCCAGTGCCTAAATGGGCTCCATGAGAGCTGGAGAGGGACTTGGGACAAGGGCCTGAAGGGACAGAACAAGTTGAGTGGCTTCCCACTGCCAGAGGGCAGGGTTAGATGGGCTATTGGGAAGAATTCCACCCCTGTGAGGGTGGCAAGCCCCTGGCACAGGGTGCCCAGAGCAGCTGTGGCTGTCCCATCCCTGGCAGTGTCCAAGGCCAGGTTGGACAGGGCCTGGAGCAACCTGGGACAGTGGAAGGGTCCCTGCCCATGGGGCAGGTGGGACTGAATGGGATTTAAGATCCCACCCAATCCAATCCAGTCGGATCCTGCTAAAACCCTTGGATTTTAGAAGCATATAGAAGAATTTTAGGATTTTAGAAGATTTTGCTGCAACTCCATCAAAGTGTTTCACACCCCATTTTTAAATAAGCCAACAGATGCTTTTAGGAATGAGCAGGAAAGGCTCCAAACCATTGGCACAGACAGAGGGAAGGGGGCTGAGCCACAGGCACTGCACTGTCCTACAGCCACCCTGCGGCATGGGAATGCCGTGGGGCCTCAGCTGTTTGTCAGGAGCACACATGGGATCTGAAGCAAGGAAATCCTAAGCAGCAGGATGGGGAGCTACAGGGATCCAAGGCGAGGAACAAGGGATGCAGCCTCAGCATATGGAGGCAGCGGGAGCCGCTCTGAGGTTAGAGGAAGCTCGTTAGTGACATGTAAAGGAACACTGCCAGGAGCAGGCTGGATCCACAGCCTGGCAGGGACTGGATCAGCAGAGGGGACAGGAAAGTCCCAGCCCCTGCAGAGCCAGGCACAGGCTGGCAATTCCCATGGAGCACACCATGCATCCCGGAGCCACAGCCTGGCTGCGGACACGGCTCGGTGCCTCTGCTCCGAGGAAAGGGTTAAACTCAAACTCAAACTCCAGTCAGTGTCCTTTTAGTATTATTTTTGGGATTGGATCCTGGAAACGAGCAGTCAGTACCTGTGTCTGCGATTCCAACATAAAAGCAGCTGAAAAGAACAGAAGGCAAATCAAAGTCAAACCGGTCTCTCCAGTGAGCGATGCCAGCGGAGAGGGATAACGGAGGGAAGGAGGACAGTTAAACCAGGAGCCAGTGTGGGGTGTGCCCCCAGTGCAGGGCATGGGCAGAGCCCTTCACTCACTTGAAATACAGGTCCTTGAAGGTGAAGTGAGTCTCCACAATTCCTGTAGTTTTCACTCTGGTCCGCAGCACATCCTGCTGAGTCGGAATGTAGGTCGGCTGGGATATTCTATCCAAGTCATTTAGGTAACTAAACCAGAAGAGACAACACAAGAGGCTTTTTTTAGTCGGCTGCCTCACCATGAATCTTTTATAAACTGCAGAACAAAGCGCAGAATTTATTTATCTCGCTCACAGAGCGCAGCCCTCGAAGCAAACAACCCCCTGGGGCTGTCTTGAGGGATGTTTTGGGGGTTTGGGGATTTTAACCCCTCCCTGGATGACCTTGGAGGTGGTGCCGGTGGAGCTGAGCTGGCTGGGGAGGGTAGGGAGAGAATGCAGAGCTCTGCCAGGGCTGGATCTCCCAGGGCAAGCAATCCACAGTCAAGGTCTCTCGCTTCAAAGCACAAGGCAATAAATCCAAGGGTTTGCTGTTAAAGGGCAGGGATGCGTCAAAGGAGCTGGGAGGGAGGGATGAAGCCTTAGAAACCATCCCAAACCAGGCAGATCCAGCCACCTCCTTCCCCAACAAGCTGACACAGCACTCTCTGAGGATACAGCCCTGGAAGAAGCCACATCCTTGCAGAAATGTTCCCATCAAGACCTCAACTAATTCCAGCCCCAACACATTCCTGTTGGAGTTCAGCTCTCAGGCACACCAGCACGTGGTATAGATGATTCCCAGCAGGATCAGAAATCCCATTGCAGCCAGCAACACCTCTGAGCTCGTCCTCCCTCCAGGCTCAGCCTCCTGCTTTCACAAAGATGACACAGATCCCACAGCTCTGCTGGGATGGCACAGGCCGTGTTCTTTCTCGGGAGCAGGTTTTAATCACCCCAGCCCTGTGTCACTGGGAGGGTTCAGGGCCACGAGGCCTCTGATGGGTGTAATAAACCCTCCCAAGTCACACATTATTATCATGGTTGTCAGCCAGGAATCGCTTCTTCCCGTGTGCCTGGAAGCTGTGTTAGGAACCCCAGCAACACAACCCTTTCCAACAGCTCCAGCATCCCCCTGGCCAGGACTTGCAGAGCCCTGCCCTGTTTCTAAACCCCAGATCCTGATGATCTGCCAGGACCTGCCCAGTGCCGTGGGGCTTTTCCCACAGAGCTGGGATCTGAGAGTGGATTTAGTCCAGGCAGAGCCAGTCCTCTCATCCCTCTCTGGACTCCAGGATGGAAGGTTTGTGAGCTGCTCTGTGACCAGGGCCAGGCCTGGCTTTAGTTTCAGGTTAGTAAAACATGATTTGGAAGGTATTTACCTTCCCCAGCTTCTACCAAGGAATATTTCTGCTGCGGCAGTAACCTGCCCAGATTTTTTTGCTCCTCTCTCTCCCACCAGTGTAAATTTAGCTGAGACACAATGTATCGAAAGCCCCTGGGAATGCTAAGAACTGACCCAGCAGCTCCTCAAAGGGCTTTGATACAGGTCACACCACCGATGGGACACATCATGGAATCCTCTGGGCTGAAAAGTCCTTTAGGATAGAGCCCCACTCTATCCCAGCACTGCCAAGCCCAAGCTGAAGTTGTAAAGCACCTGCTCCCTGCAGCCAGTTGGAAGTTTGGGCACTGAAATTGGTATAATTCCTAATTAAGGCTCTGGGAGCAGCCAGGGAGGAGGGAATGGAGCTGGCAAACTCCCAGCAAACAAACTCAATCAGGAAATAAGGCATATCAGATTCAGTGGTGCTGCCTGAAACAATAAACTTTGCCAGACTAATTCCAGAGAGACCTAAAGGGCAAATCCCATGGAAATATAAATGGTTGGAAAACCCAGCAAAGGGGATTTCTGGGAAACCCTGGAAGTCCTGCCAAGTGTGGACAGAGGAAGCAACTGTGCCCTCCCAAAAATCCAGGCTGGGCAGCCCAGCTAGCGCCACTTGTATTTCAGATTAAGTGGAACTTGAAAAGGATACCTCAAAAAGCTAAAAAGGACGGAGGGGAGGGGAGGGGAAAAGGGGAAAGGAAAAGGGGAGAGGGAAAAAAAAGGGGTGGAAGAGGAGGGGAGAGATAAAAGATGAGAGGGAAAAAGAGGAGGAGGGGGGGGAAAAAAAGAGGGAGGGGAAGAAAGAGGAGGGAAGAAAAGGAGGAGAAGGAAAAACCCCACTTAGAAATAATCTAGGTTTTATCCAGCACCATGTCAGGGAATTTAGGCCAGAACTGGCATTTGGGAACATGAGGAGATGTGCAGGACTAGAGAAAGGTTGATCAGGAACTGTGCTAATTAATTGCCTGTGAGACTGCAGATAATTACCTACAGCTTTCACAGGCAGGGATGTGCCTGAAATCCAGGAAAATTATCAAAACTAGGAACAAAAACACTTTAAAGCATTACGTGCTAGGTGATATTTCCATCTGGAAAATCTGCAGACATGTGAAATGGAAATATCCTTCACATTCATCCTGCTGCATCCCAAATAGGGGTATAGAGGGGATATTGGGAAGGAATCCCAGTGAGTGTGGGGAAGCCCTGGAATGGAATGCCCAGAGAAGCTGTGACTGCCCCATCCCTGGAATTGACAAGGCCACGATGGACAGGGCTTGAAGCAACTTGGGATAGTGGAAGGGGTCCCTGCCCATGACAGGGGTAGAACAAGATGAACTTTAAGGTCCCTTAATCCTGATTCCATGATTCTGGAGCCCCTCTGCTCTGGAGTCAGGCTGAGAGATCTGGGAATGTTCAGCCTGGAGAGGAGAAGGCTCCAGGGATGAAGACCTCAGAGCCCCTTCCAGTGCCTAAAGGAGCTGCAGGAGAGCAACTTTGGACAAGGGATGGAGGGACAGGACAAGTGGGAATGGCTTCCCACTGAAAAAGGGTAGGGACAGATGAGATATTGGGCAGGAATTGTTCCCTGTGAGGGTGGGCAGGCCCTGGCACAGGGTGCCCAGAGCAGCTGTGGCTGCCCCTTCCCTGGGAGTGTCCAAGGCCAGGCTGGATGGAGCTTGGAGCCACCTGGGATAGTGGAAGGTGTCCCTGCCCATGGAATCAGATGGGACTTAAGTTCCCTCCCCAAGTTGTGCACAGAGGTCCCAAGTGCTTCTGCACAGCACTGGCTGGAGGCAGGATCTGGGAGCCACAGAGCCATTGCTCACATCAGAGGGAAAGACAAATGGGAAGTTGCATAAAGGCAAATAAATGTTTGCAATATTCCACAGAACCCAGGGTAGTTCCAGGGGGCTTTATCAGATGTTGCTGGGAAAGGCATTAAGCATTTCCACATCAAGCTCTCCAGGACATACTCAAGTGTTCTTAAAAAAAAAAAAAAAGAAGAAAACAGGGAAAATGCTACGATTCCAGGATTGTTTGGATTACGTTATCCTCCACCTCCTCTCCTCCCATACCATCTCCAGCCTGCCAGGGCAGTGCTCTGACAGGCAGGATCTCTGCCTGCACAAGGGAAAAGTGCCCAGTGATGCAGGGAACAGCAGGAAGGGGAGTCTTTGGAACAATTCCATGATGAAATGCTCGGCTCTCTGCCACAGCACCCTTGCTCTTGATGCCACCTGATTTTAACAAGCAGTTACTTGTCTATTCATCTCTTCATCATTCCATGTGTCTCAGCCCCAGAATCTGATGTGGAGCCAGAACTGGTCTGGAAACACAGCATAAAACTGGATTTCAGCTGGAAAACCAGAAGATGGGGCACAGATTTAACAGCTGCTCACACTGAGGTTTCAGTGCTGTTCGTAGGAGATAATGAACAGGGAGTGAAATTCCCAGGAGAAGCAGGACAAAGCCTGCATCATCCCACCACAGAAAGGGGTGCAGGACATCCCTCGGTGGTCTGGCACTTGAACAGCTCCCCAGGGAATGGTCATGGCCCCACGGCTGGCAGAGCTCAAGGAGTGTTTGGACAATGCTCTCATCTGTGGAAAAAAAATCCCCTCAAACACAGGGTGGGATTTTGGGACGTCCTGTGCAAGGCAAGAAGTTGGAATTGATGATCCTTGTGGGTCCCTTCCAGCCTAGGATATTCCATGGTTCTAAAGATGGACAAGGGAATTAATTAGGGAACACCAGAGACAAGGCAGGTCAGGAGCCATGTGTGGAGGGAGAGGAAAATCCTGGGAATTCTGCAAGTCCTGTGGAAAAACCAGAAGGTTCTGAATTTACAGCCTGAATTTAGCATGAAGAAATGAAGCCACTGGCAGTGTTTCCCAACTGCGGAGTTGCCGAGCTGCAGATGCATCATAGCCTTGGTTTGGTGCAATTTCCTGTGGTTTTGGGACAGGAAGTTGAATTTTCTGGGGCACTTCTCAGGAAATGCCTGGGTGGCTCATTCTGGGTGTAATGTCCTCATCCCAGCCATGCCAGCTCCTTGCAGCAGGCAGGCCTGCACCTGCACCTGGACATGGGTGGGTGGCAAATATCCAGGAATAAGAAGAACCCTCCGAAATCCCACCTCTGGAAGGCAGCTGGGTGAAGCAGGTACCTACAAAAGCAGGGTAACACTCTCTTTTCCCAATCTGCTCCACTTCTCCAGCTGCTTTCATCTTCCTCCCCTTCCAATCCATGCAGACACACACCAAGGTTCCTCCTTCTGCTCCATTCCTGCTCTCTGCCCAAGTCCTTAAGCTTTCCTTCTCTTCTTCACATCTTTCAATTAAATCATTCCTTCCTTCCCCCCTCCCCAATAATCTCCCTTTCCTCCCTTCAGGAACCTGAATTTCCTCCTTTCCTGCTGCAAAGGCATGCACAAATCCAAGAAAACTCCTGTCAGCCCTTCCCTTGATCCAACCCCCTGCCAAGCTGCTGCAAATTAAGCATTCTGCCTTGTTTTCGAGCTCAAATATGCTCTGAACAGCAAAATCCTGCAGGCAGCGAGCTGTGGTACAGCTAGAACTTCTCCACAAAGCTCTTCCCAACTCATTTTTCCAAGAGTTAAAGCTTAAATTGAGATGACTCTTCAGTTGGAAATACTGAAAATCACCTTTCAGAGTGTCAAATATTTGTTGTAGAGAGACCAAGAATGTGAGTAAAAAAAAAAAAAAGAGGGAAAAAACAACTGCTTTGCTCATCAAAGGAACAGTTTCCCCTTCCTGCACTAACCTGCCCTTGAAAAAAGATGAGGCATTTCATCAAAAATTCCATTAGCAGCCTGTTTATCTACTCAGAACCTCCAGTTCGGCAGCTGTGTTGATTTTTGGACCAGGACAAGATTTTAAAATCAGAACAGTTTAGAGGCAGCATTGCCTGTGAGGTGCCAGGCACAGGGACAGGAGGAAAGGGAAAGCTGAATATCGACCTGCAGGGTGAGGGGATCCCATTTTGAAAATTGCTCAATGTCAGGAAAGTGGAAGTTTAAATTTTAGGAGCGTTGCTTCCTTTTGCAGGAACAATGGAGGTGACACCAAGCCAAGCACCTGCCACTTCAGAGGAATCCCAGAATCACTGACCTTGGAAAAGACCTCCAGGATCCAACCACTGACCTTGTCTCCAGACCTGAACAGGGCACTGAGTGCCACAACCAGCTGTTCCTTGAACACACCTGCAGGGATGGGGACTCCACCACCTCTCTGGGGCACCTTTTCCATGAAGAAACTCCTCCTGGTGCCCAACCTGAACCTCCTCTGCACAGCTTGGGGCCATTTCAACTCATCCTGTCCCTGTTCCCTGGGAGCAGAGCCCAACCCCCCCCCCCGGCTGTCCCCTCCTGTCAGGGAGTTGT
>VZUI01047900.1:0-31154 GCA_013401135.1 Cettia cetti | reverse complement strand
TGCCCAGAAAGCTGGAGAGCAGGGACAGCTCTGCCCAGAAAGCTGGAGAGCCAGAGAGCAGGGACAGCTCTGCCCAGAAAGCTGGAGAGCAGGGACAGCTCTGCCCAGAAAGCTGGAGAGCCAGAGAGCAGGGACAGCTCTGCCCAGAAAGCTGGAGAGCAGGGACAGCTCTGCCCAGAAAGCTGGAGAGCCAGAGAGCAGGGACAGCTCTGCCCAGGAAAGCTGGAGAGCCAGAGAGCAGGGACAGCTCTGCCCAGGGAAGCTGGAGAGCAGGGACAGCTCTGCCCAGGGAAGCTGGAGAGCAGGGACAGCTCTGCCCAGGGAAGCTGGAGAGCTGGGACAGCTCTGCCCAGGGAAGCTGGAGAGCTGGGACAGCTCTGCCCAGGGAAGCTGGGGCTGGAGCCGCGCTGCCCCCGCAGGGACGCACGCCCGGGCGGATGCTCCGGAGAGGCAGCGCAGCTCTCCTGCCTCGCTCCGAGCACAAACACGCTGCTTTGGGACCCTCCCCATCCCTCCTGCCAGCATCCAGGAGCTCCAGGATCAAGGGATTCCAGGGGATTTCCCTCCTGGGGAACAAGTGGGTGTCATGGCAAGACACGGAGGTCGGGTCTGCTCCTCTCCCCAGCTCTTGGGGTGATTTCCTCCCCCAGGATCGAACCCAGCAGCAGGGCACCCAATAAATACATCTGCAGGAAGGTGATTTATCTGTAGGGGAAGCCATGGAAATTCCCAAACCCTCTTAAAATATCCGTTTCCTGGCTCTAAACCATCAGTAAGTTGCCAGCTGGGGAATGCATTTGTCTGCTCCCCTCTGTGTATTTTCTGCTTTTCATTATAATTTGCTAAATAATACATTACAGTGAGTTATTTATCACACTCAGCCGTTTCACAATGCCCCCTCCATCCCAGGGAATTCCACCCATAAATCAGACACACAAATATCTGCTGGCATGGCTGCAGGTTTAACCCTGCACCCAGCACCCTCCACCTGCCCCAGCAGCTCCCAGGCTCTGCTGAGGGCCACCCCGGGACTGCAGGACAGGCAGCCCAGGGAAAAGGGGAGAGCTCCAGCCCTGGGGAGGGACCAGAGGGGCACAGCAGGGACACCTGCAGGCCCCCAGGCCTTCTCCTGGTGACTGTGAGCAAGGAGCTTGGCCAGCTCCAGGTTGTCACTGCTGGGAAATGAGACAAGGGCAGTGCTCATCTCCAGTCCCCGAGAGAGAAAATATATGATTCCCCCTTTCCAAGTCACTGTACCCCTCCCTTTGAAACAAATTGGTTTGCAAATATGGATTAATTTAGCTTTACGCCATCCATTTTAAATCAACAGTATCTGGGCCCACAGATTGGGAAATCAAGGCGTGAAAGGGGAAAAAAAAAAGGGCAGAACTAGGAACAAAACCCTCTCTATGTGCTTTAACTACAAAATCATCTTTCCTCATTAGCAGCTAATCAGAACTACCAGAGGGGAAGAGATTACAGACAGGGCGGAGAGGGGAGTAACTCAGAGAAATACAGACATCAGAACAGATTTTCATTTGTTTACTCATTCATCACAGTGAGTCACAAGCTTTGAGTTCATGAGTCTGCATTAGCCTTGCAGGATTTTGGGATGCAATCTCCAAAATCTCAAAAGTGAACAGGTCACAGCCACGTGCCATCTCAGGAAGGAGAAAATCAGCAGTTTGGGGTTGGCCTAGGGAAGTCTGATATTGCTTTGCTTGCTGGATTATAAGAAACCACTAATCTTCCCTCACCAGCCTCCTAATCTCTCTGGGAGCCCAGATGCCTTATCTGAAACTTGCTCAGTGGAGAGCAGCCCGGGCTGCCTGGCACTCTGGGAGCCAGGGAATGGCAGGCAGGGCAGCCCAGGTGCCCCAGGAGCCAGGCTGGGAGCAGGGTGCTGAAGGGCAGCACCAATGTCAGACTTTGGGTGTTTGTTCCTTAATTGGGCAGCTCCAGAACCAGCCAGGCTCCGAGTACCAGGGCTGAATCCCTGCAGCTTCTGCTCCTCCAAACACCTCTGGGCACACACAGCCCACCTCTGTGTGTTAAGACACCAAAATTAACCACCAGCAATTCAGGGACTTTTTTCCTCCCTGTCTTTCCCAAAAATTACTCGCAAGAAGCCAAGAATTTTATTGTCTCCAGGCAGGGAATGTCTCATTTCAAGCTCTCCTTTCTCTCCTTAGCTCATCCCAGCTCCCCAGAAGTGAGGAGAGACCCCCACACCTGACCACCACCCCCAGACACCGCCCTGGGCTGGCCCCAAGGTCCCCAGAGGGAACAGGGGACACAGCAGCCTCAGGATGTCCCCAACAGGGCTCTCCCTGCACAGAGCATTTCCTCCAGCATTCCCAGCCCAGCTCGCAAGCCCACGCTGGGAAAGAAGGAACATATTTTTAAATAAGAGGAGGAAATGGTGTCTTTGTGTCAGGCAAGTGGAAGAAATCCAGGACCAAGAGACTGCAGAGCCTTTCCACTTCAGACAGCAGGTGCTCTCCAAGATGTGGTTATGGCAACAAAATAAATGATGGATAATTGCTTTTGTGACAACTTGCCAATTAAATTAGACTCAGCAGAATAACATAATGACAATTTGTTATGCTCTGGTGGGCACTAACACACCAATCATAATTAAATGCTATGACTGAAATAGAATGCTGCTGTACACAGGAATATATAACCCCAATTCCCTCCCAGTGAAACATTATAGGTTCAGACTTGATTTCAATTTCTAGAGGATAATAGCATTAGCGCACATCAGAATGAGCTTGCAATATGCAGAGAGGCAGCAGCAGCACAGGGACAGACAGAGCCAAGGGCAGCTGAGGCACGGGCTCCTGCAGGGACCCCCAGCAGCGCTGGTGCTCCGGGCCTGGGAGCAGTGGGGGACATCCCAAACCCCCAAAGCACGGCTGAGTGCGGGGACATTTCACATCCCTGCCCGGGGCAGCAGCCCCACTGCAGACAGCCAGGCCAGAGCTCAGGGATGAGGTTTCCTGGGGAGGCACAGCCCTTCCTGCCAGCCAGGCTGAGCTGTGGGACACGGCACAGCCTGCCCTTCCTGCAGCAGCTGTCAGGATGGTCACTGAACTCGCTGCTGTGCCAGAGTGAGCTCACCCCACAGCTGGGGGCCCTCAGGGGCTCAGCCCGGCCGCCTGACCCGGCCCAAGGGGCACCACTGGGTCAGAGCTGACCAGCGAGGGGTCGGGTCCCGCCAGTGCTTCACATTTACTGGAAAATCAGCAGCAGCTTCTTCAGGCAGAGCTGGAGCTGAGCTCAGCCTGCTGTTCTCACTGGTTTGCTCTGACCCCCTGCTGCTCCCGCCCTGCATCCCACACATCCCAGAACTCTCAGGCCAGGAATTACTGTGCCATGGACACTGCTGGGGCTGCAGAAGCAAAACACTGCAAAGAGCACCGAGCCAAACTCGCTGAAACCCCCAATTTACAACCAGGACCAGGCAGGCAGCAGAAGTGACACTGCCCAGGCTTTGCAAAGCAGGAGCCAGCCCTGGGCCATCCCCTCTCCAGTGTGGGAACACAGCACATCATGGCCAGCACCCTGCTCTGATCCCACATCCGTCTCCCTAACACATACAGATTTCTGGAATATTCCAAAGCTCAAAACAGGGCACGTTTGAAGACCAAATGCGTGTGTGCAGGCAGGGTTGGGCAGAGGCAAATCCCAGAGGATTCCACAGAGTGTCAATGCAAACAATTTTATATCTTATTTGGAGCCATATTCCTTAAACATTAAAAACCCTTTATTATCTGCCTCGGTGAAGCCTGGCATAGGCAAGGTCAGATCACCTGTTTTTCCAGCAAAGCTGATGAATTATTTTGGCTGCTCCAGACATTAGACCTGATCCTATTAAATCCTTAGCTCCCCTGCCCTCAACACATACCAGCAGATAATCCACAGCCCAAGGAACACGTGAAGGGGCTGAGCAGGGCTCTGGGAGCAGCTGCCTGAGGGTTAAAACAGCACCCGAGCTCAGAGCCCGGCTCTGCAGCCCTGACCTGGGAGGTGTTTGTTCCAGCAGGACACCTCCTGCACTGGCACTGCTTGGGAAAGCATCCAAGGAATGCTGCACCATCCCTGAGAGATTCCTCCAGTCACCCACTGCACCTGCACTCTGCTTCTAGAGGGCAGGCAGCTCTGCACCCCAAAACGTTCAGGTGATGCCCACGTTTTTAGGAAGTGGCCTTGGAAAACCTCCATCCTGGCTGTCAGAGCCTGGAAGGGGTCACTGCCCGCGCTCGCTCCTCCTTGAAGCCTCAGGGATGAAGGCTCCGTGTCACCGGCACGGGGGCAGTGACTGTCACCTAAAACAGCCTGGCACCGAGCGAGGGGAGCCGCCACACGCAGCTCCGGCCCCGCGGGAGGAGGGACGGGGATGGAGCCCCGGAAAGGTCACACGGCTGCTCCGGGACGGGCGCTGGGCTGCCGGGGCAGCCACCGGAGCGCAGGAGCTGTCCCTGGGACAGGGGCACAGCCCTGGAAATGCCGGGAGCAGCCTTTGCCTTCCCCAGGGCAGGGCACGCCGGGGCTCTCCATCACCGCAACTCCCCCGGTGCTTCCCCCCGGCTCCCACGCAGGGGAAGCCGTGACGCCTTTTCCAATGTTCTCTGCTGCCAGCCGGGGCTCGCCCCACGCCCCCGGCGGTGCCCGGGGCCGGGCAGGGCTCGGGAGGGGCCGCGGCCGCCGCTCGGTGCCGGGAGCGCGGAGCGCGGCTCCCACCTAGCGGGGAGCGCCGGGGGACCGGGGCCGGGGGACCGGGGTCCCGCTCACAGCCCCTCCTGCTGCCCCGTCAGGGACAAACCGGCCCCCGGCTGCCGCCCGGAACTTCTGAATTAAATTCCCTCCATCACAGCAGGTCCCGACCGTCAGCATCGCCCTCCCAGCCCGGCAAACGCACCCAGCAAACGCGGTTCAAACTCACTGGTTAAACTGGTTTTATCTTAACTGCACCGAGCGCTCCGCCCCGCATCCCTCACGCCGCGGGTTCCCCGTCACGCACCAGACACAAAAGATCCACGACACAGAGCATTCCAAGCACTTCCCATCGACCAGAGCCCGCCCTGCCGAACCCAGGGCCGGCTCTGCCCCGGCAGCTTCCAGCAGAGAATTCCCACATTCACACCGCGGAGGCTCCTGTTCCCCCTGCCCTCCCCGGGAACAGAGCGGCCCGCGCAGGTTTCCAGGCTCTCCCGCACACTTGGCCACGTACCTGCCTCGGAACAGCGGGGCTCCGGGAGCTGAAGCACCAAGCGCCGCTGCAGGAGCGCGGAGCACACGCACACCCTCCCGGCGCGGTGCTGCTCTCAAATCCCAGGCTCCATGCCCTGCCCAGGCCTGGCCTGGCTCCCCGGGCACGAGGCAATCAGCCGGTAACCCCCCTCACCTGTGCCGGTAACCCCCCTCACCTGTGCCGGTAACCCCCCTCACCCGTGGCCACGGTAATTAATGACCCGCAGCTGATCACCATCAACTGCCCAGGTGAGCCCACTTAGGAGGGCTGGTCCAGCTGAGAGGGATCTGCCCCCAGAGCCACTGGGACTTCCTTCAACACAAAGTAAAACCAATTCCAACTTTCTCCTCACCTGCTCTGCACAGCAACTCCTTCAGGGCACGCCCCAAGGCTCTGGGAGGGCTCTAAACTCGATGTTATCAGTGCTAAAACTGAGGGGTTTTTGCTCTTTGTAACAAAACCCTGCGCTCCTCTGGAGCTACGAGAGCAGAACTGGAAATAAAGTCTGACCTTCCAAGGATAACTGAGTAATTCTGCTGCAATCACATCACTACCAAGTGAAACCAAACCATGGGCATTTTCACACTGTTTTTCACTGCCTCAGCTTTCCTGCATCACATGCAGCAGGGAGGGAGAGATCAGACATCACTTACACCTCTTGGGGGGGCTGGTGGCATTCTGCTATTTTAAAGAGTAACAAATGAAAGAAAAACGTCAAAAAAATCACATAGAAAAAGAAAAGAGACAAACCAAACCGTTTGTTTTTCATACAGCCCAAGCCAAAATGTTTAATGAAAGCTCAGGCAGCCACTGGATTTGCAGGCACGGGAAGAACTCCCTCCCTAATCCCAGGAAGATTGGTTGTTATTTTTTTCCCTGCCAGATTTCCAGTGATTGTTTCCTAAGCAGCATCACTCTTCTCTCAGCAAACAGCTGGAACATCCCATTTTCACACTTCAAAGGTGACCAGTTCCATCAGGAGTCACTGGAGAACTGCAGAGCTCCCAACTGTGGCACTGCCACACCTCATCCCACTCTGAATTTAAGCAAATATGGAATGGGAAGAGCACATTAGAGCACTTCTATAAATAGCACCTTTCCTCAATCAGCTATAAAAAGATGACACTTCAGCCAGCTGCTGGAATACATCAAACAGGATCTGCCATTCCCCCAGCAGGAAACATCTTCAGGACTGCAAACCAGACACCTGAACAGGCAGAACTTCCAGTTCTTAAAGAAAATGTTTTAATTTTCCATTTTCACACTCTGTATTTTCCAACTGGACTTCAGAAAGCAGCTGTGAACCCTAAAAAAAAAAAGATTATCTGTGACTTTATCAACGTGGAGCTGGACAGAGGGGAACATGTGCCACAGGGACAAGCCTGGAGGGCACCAGGATCCTGCTCCCTCAGGGAAACGTCCCCAGAGAGGGCTGGGGGCTGTCAGGAGGGACTGGGATTGTCCTTCTGTGTCCCTGCCAGCTCTGGTGGCTGCTCCTCCCTGTCCTTGCTCTTGTCCTGCAGCTCCTCCAGCAGCGTGTGGAGCTGCTGCTGCAAGGCAGGATCCCTGGATCTCTGCTGCTCCTGCTGGGCCACCTGCAGGGAGGGACAGAAACAAAACCTCATGAAACAGGGTGGAGAAAGCTCCTGCAGGATGGCTGAGGAGAGCCACAGCCTCTGTGTGTCCAAAGGAAGTTCAGTTCATGCTGAGATTATTATGGAGGCACAACCCAGTGTCACCAGGGCAGGACATTCCCAGAGAGGCTGCTGACCTCCAGCTAAAAAAATGCAAAAATTCAAGAGACAGCAACAAATGTGCAAAGCTCCAAATGCTTTAGACAAATACACGGTGCATTGTTTGAATGATTATTCAATTTCATCAGCAGAAAAACATCTTTTCTGGCCCACAAGTCCCTTAACCTTGGCCAGACACGTTCATGGCCAAGGAGAAAATTTTCTCTGAACAGCAAAGACATTTTAAAACCATGAGTTGTGTGACTGCTTTGCTGAGGATTTAATTCAGATCAGCATTAAGGGCCTGGGAGTGGAGTTTTCTCAATCCACCAGCCAAGTAACTCTGTGAATATTTAATACTCACTTTATCTACTCCTCTCCTCTGTAAAATGATCCCATTGGCTAAAAGGGCTTTTGCTGTTTCTTCAAACAATTTCTCCTCTTCAATTTTCCCTTCTTCCTTCAGTTCATTGTATTTCTCAACAAACCTGGATTGCAAAGTTGCTTTTTTACACCCACAAATAATGTTGTGGTTCACTGACTGAATGGGAGAAAGGGGCAGCCTCAGAAGCATTTCTGATTTAATTATCATCTTACCTCTGGCAAGTAGATTTGAAGTTTAACTGTGCCAGGTTGAAAGCTCTGGGGCCACTGCCATAAACCTGGTAAAACCTCCTGCTCAGAAAAGGAAACAGTTCAGATTTTGCAGCTCAGCCAAGAGGAAACAGACATCAGCAGAGTCAGGTAGTTTAGGGTGCAATAAGAGCATTCACATAATTATTGGGGGTTTTTTCTCCTTTTCACGTGAGCCTTTATGAGCACATGGAGGTGTCCCAGGGCAGGCTGGAGAGGGCTGGAGCCCCCCGGGACAGTGGCAGGGTCCCTGCCATGCCAGGGCTGGCACGGGAGGGGCTTTAGGCTCCCTTCCAACCCGGAGCAGCTCGGGAATCTACAGAGCTTAGTTCCCGCTTTTTAAATTGTGTTAATAAATTGGAGTTAATCACCAGCAGCAGCGGGGCCGGGCAGGTCTGGAGCTCCCTCCGCGGGGGCTCAGCGCAGGCGGGCGCTCCGTGCCGGGATGTGCCCGTACAAACGGGCCAAACACGGCAAGAGCGCAAAACCCTCCCCGGTTTATCCCAAAAAAACACAAACCAAGGCCGGCGGCTGCTTTAGGAGCGGCCCGGGAAGGATAACGGTGGGACAGCGGGTGTCCCTGTGGGTGCCCCGGGCCAGCCCGGCGGCGGGGCGGACTCACGCTCGCACGGTGTCCTCCCGGTAGAAGATGGGGGCGATGGGGTCCCGGGCGCTCCCGCGGCGCGGCCGCGGCACGCGGTACACGGGCTCCCGCAGCGGCGGGAAGGCGGCGTACACGTCCAGCCACCGCGGCTTCTCCAGCAGCCCGATGCGCACCAGGTTCCGCGCCCTGCGGGGGACAAGCGGCGGCGCGGGAGGCTCAGGGGGCCGCGCTCACGGGAGAACCGGGAACCGCGGCACCCGCCCCGGCTGAACCCTCCCTCGCACCGGCTGAACACGCTCCCGATCTTCTGCGTGCGGCTCCCGGCCACGGCGGCCACGGCGGCCATGGCGGCCCCGCTGCCGTCCCAAACCCGGAAGCGGAACTGGAACCGGAACGGAACCGGAACCGGAGCGGCCGCCAGGCCACGCAGCCGAGTGCCGAGCGGCGGCGGGAGAGCGTGGCCAGGCAGCGCCAGCCGATGGCCGAGCGGCGGCGCAGCCGGATCGCCCCCATCGGTTTGGCGGTGGCCCCCGGCTGTCGCGACAGACGGGACCCGGCCCGGGTGTGCCCCGGCACCCTCAGCCCAGCCCGGGCAGCACCAGCAGTCCGGGGGCTGGTGGGAGCCTCGTCTCCTCTTGGCTGCTGGTGCCGTGTCACCGAATCGCGGGATCGTGGAGTATCCCGGGCTGCACCCGCAGCGACGGGGGAGTCCCACTCGTGTCCCCGAGAGTCCCACCCGGTCACTCCTGGGAGCGCTGCCCAAACGCTCCTGGAGCCCCGGCAGCCTTGGGGCTTCTTGTCAGAGAAACATTAAGGTGGGAAAACACCTCCAGGCTCGTCGAGTCCAGCACCTTTGGGCGCTGGGTCTCGCCCGGACGGGGAGTGGGCAGCGGGATCAGCAGCAGCGGGATCAGCAGCAGCGGGATCTACACAAATGGACAGTGGGATCAGCACAAATGGACAGTGGGATCAGCACAAATGGACAGTGGGATCTACACAAATGGACAGTGGGATCAGCACAAATGGACAGTGGGATCTACACAAATGGACAGTGGGATCAGCGCCAGTGGGCAGCGGGATCAGCAGCAGTGGATCTACACAAATGGACAGTGGGATCAGCACAGATAGTGGGATCAGCTCCAGCTCTGTCCCGGGGCTGCCCCATGGCCGGATCCCGCCCTGGGCAGCCCCAGCAGACACAGCACGATCACCACAGGATGCCAGTCCGTGTTTTTAACCTCGGTTTATGAAATGCGGCAGCTCCACCCAGGCCCTGTGTAAACACCCTTCCTGCAGGCAGCCGTTCCTGGCTGGGAGCAGCTCCTGGTCACTAGGTGCAGCCCTGAGCTTGGGAATGAGCTGAGGGGAAGGAAAACACATCTCTGCTCCCATCTTGCAGCCTGGCGAAGGAAGGGGGCAGTAAATTTCCACGGCAGGCTGACAGCCAGCAGGGATCCCTGCCTCATCTCCAGCTCCAGCCCCAGCCCCGGGCTGTTCTCAGCTGCTGCCTTTCCTTAAAACGCAAAGCAAACCCCGAGTCCCTGCGGAGGAGAGGAATTCCAAAGGGAGCTGCTGGAGCTGCTCCAGGCCCTGGGCTCTGCACTCCCCACGGCACCAAGGCAGCAGCCAGGCTTTCCCCAGCGTTTCGATGCTTTTGACATTTAAGGCAAGAATGCCTTGACTTTTTCCAGGCTTTTCTTTCTCAGGGAAGGTTTCCGAGCCACGCGTGAGGCTGGGAAGCTCCAATCCTGCCGGGAAATGCAAGCTGCTCCCGGATGGCTGGCGCAGGACAGGTGGATTCTGTGCCATCCCTGCTCCGTGTGCCCCCAGGGTTGCTTCCCCAGGAATGGGGAATTGCATTCTAGAGGAAATCACTGGACACAAACTCAGCCCCATCAGGAGCAGGGAGGCAGCAAACCAGGGGCAGATTTGAGGTGCTTGCCTCTGAAGGGCACAGCTGGAGCCCTTCCCTCCCCAGCCCTCTTTCTTTCTTCTTCCCCCTGTAAAGAGTAGAAAAATACAGTGTTAAAAAATACAGTTTTAAGAGTACAACAGGACTTTATTATAGGAATTACTATTAAACATCTTTAAGAAAAAAATCACTTATGGAAATAAATTCTAAAATAGCCACACTCACAAACGTCACAGATAATTTTTTTTTTTGTTCTTTTGAAACCTTTTTTGTAGAGAAATGATACAAACATCATTGAGAATTTTACATTTTTATGTCAGAAATGCATTTTGGCTCCCAAGCCGGGTTTGTGGCCTTCCTTCTTCTTAGACCTGACTTTTTGTTTTTTACAGGACACAAAAACAACCTCTCTCCATCCCCATTAAAATGATGCTTTGTGCCTCCAAGATATTTTGACACAGCTACAGAGTGACATCATCCAGAGGCTGTGCCTGGCCTGGGATGTTTAAGGGCAATTTGTCGGGTGGTGGTGGTGGCTCAGCCGTGCCCAGGGCCCTGTGCCAGGCCTGGGTGGCCACGGTGCTTTTGGTGCAGGACCCCCAGCAGGATCAGAGCCAGCAGGGCTGGCACCCACCTGTCCCTCCCCAGCTCACAGCCCCCAGCCACCCTTCCTTGCTGTCCCTTTCTCAGTGGGAGCAGAGGGTGTTGGACACGTCAGGGACGAGCTCAGGCAGAAAGCAGAGGCAGCTGCTGGCCCAGGACAGCTCCTGGCTGGGTTACAGAGGTGACTCGGACGTGTCACTGAAGGAGCAGCCTGAGAGGAGGGACAGTGTCCCCCTGTTTGCCCCGGCTGCTGCCGCAGCCTCCCCAGGAAAGCTCAACCCATCCCCGCGGCCACGGCACGACCCAGCCCATCCCCAAACCCTGCAGGGGCCAGCCCAGCCCTGCTGCCAGCACCTCCTCGTCTGGGGGAGCAGAGTTCCCCTCCCGCCCCTTGGTGCTTCCTGCGCTCATGGAAACTTCGCTGGGACCGCAGCCCTCGGTAGCTGAGAGGGGCTGGAATGGTGACAAGCTGATCCACTTCCAAGTTTGATTTTCTTCCAAATATGCAGAGCTGCTTTGGACGGGGAAGGAGTAACGGCAGCCTCCTATGCCCCCAGGGCCAGCAGAGGGTAGGGAAGGAGCCCCTCCTTCTCTTCAGCACTCTCAGAATGGAAGTCCCAGCCAGGGACTAAAGGATTTTCCATTCCCTGATTCACCCTCAGCACCTTGCACCCTGAGCCAGGTGCTCCTCCAGACCCACATCCTACCCTGGGCAGGGCAGAGCAGCCTGGGGCAGCCCTCGCAGCACCTCCTGACAGTTGTGCACAGCACCAGGAGCAGCTGTGCTGCCCATGGTGTGGGACAGCCAGCGTGGCTCGGGGTGGCCCTAACCTGCCACTGTGCTGCCACCACTCAGGACATGCTCTTCAATCCTTCAAAAGCAAAGAAGAGGACACCAAAACCGGTGTGGGCTGGGAATTCTGCTGCTTTGATTTTAGGAACCCGAAGCTTGCTGGCATCCCAGGGTGCTCCCAGCCCAGTGCATCCTGCCCTGGCCCTGGGCACCCCGGAACGAACGCTGGCACTGCGGGAGAGTTTTGTGCTACAGAGAAATCACCCAGCCCCTGCAGCCCCAGACACCTGGGAGCAGCCCTGCCCCTGGCCAGGAACCAGGGGAAAGTGAAGCTCTCGGGGTGCCCCCGATCCCCTCGCCGCTGCAGGGGACGACAGCCGCGCTCAACAGGTGCAGCAGCTGCAGCGCTGGCGGGGGAGGAAATCTTGGCGTCCACTTCAAAGGCACGCGGGCTCTGTTGGGATTGAGGAGGAGCCTGCCGGGAGCCAGCGCCTGCAAGGGGGACTTTTGTTACCAAACCCTGCGGAGAGGCAGGGAAAACAGTTGCGTGAGTGTTTGATGGCTGGGGCTTCTTCGTCTGCCGCCTTCACAGCTCCAATCCTGCAACATTTGTGCTGGTTGGCGGGAGCCAGAGAGTGAAACAGGCACGTCTAGAGCCACCTCCTGCATTTGGCAGGGAACGTTGTGCTGATAAAGGAGAAGAATATGTGCTGGCGGGAGCGAATTCTGACTTTACGTTCGTCACTCGTTACTTACACAGCGAAGGAATTTGTTTATGTAATTATTTTGAGCCTGACAGCATCTCCGAGAGCTGCAGGACTCCGGCGCTGCGGGCACCAGGAGGGGGCTCAGCTCCTGCCCCGCACCAGACCCAGCAGTGCCCCAAGCCCTGGAACAAACTCCGTGCTGAACACACCTCCACCAGCCCTGCCAAGCCCGGCTCGGGCTTTGCTCTCAGCTACAGCGGGGGCATCCCTGGAGCTGCCAGGCTCCAGGAGCACCCCCAGCACCCCAGAGCCGGCGGGACGTGTCCTGCTCCATCAGCGAGGGTTAAACTGGTGTGAAATCCAGCCCTTGGTGCTGCCCCGCGGCGGCACAAAGCTTCCCAACTTCAAGGCAGTTGTAGCAATGCCGAAGGCAAAGGTTTAATTCAAAGTGAAACGCCTAGGAAAAGAAGGCCTTTCCTTTATAAACAATTTATATTATTTGACTATTACCTGATCTGAATCTCTGCTCATTACTCCTAGCAATAATAGACAACGGCTGTTAGCTTCCCTTTCTCACGTGGTTTTTGTTCCAGTGTGCGCAGAGTGAAGTTACATCAGACCACTACAGATATGATCAGGAGTGCTCCGGCCAAGCAGACCCCACGTGTGAACGGATCCTCGTTAGTACGGCTGATTTCACTCCTCCTGCCCCGCGGCCGGGCCGAGAGCAGGCGGGGCTGCTCCTCCCCAGCCTCAGCTCGCTGGCTCCTCCGCAGCCACTCGCAGCAGCTGCTCGCTCTTTTTTTTTTTTTTTTTTTTTTTTTTTTTTTCTCCTATTTTTTTTCCTTTTTGGCTGATTTGCTCGACAGGAAAAGTTGTTTTCAAACCACTGGTAAGAAAACATTGTGCCTCACTTTGATACTTGTACTTCAGAGGAGTACAGCAGCAGAGGGGGAACAGCCAAAATCTGGGTGATTTGTTGGGTGGGTTTTTCCTTTTTCAGCCATCTCCTGTTGAAGCCTCGTGCACGTCCTGTGCCAGCAAGAAACCCCAGTGCTGGGACCTGCAGGGAGGGGAAGAGAACAGCACATGCTGAGCCTCAGCCACACAGTGACAGCTCCCGGGGCTGTCACAGCCACTGATGGGGCTTGTCCCCACCCGGACACACTCTGGAGCCAGCCTGAAGCAGGTGGCCACTCCTCCAGCCAGGCTGGGTCACTCACACCGAAGTGATCACCCATCCCCAGCTTCCTCTCACCGTTTACTGCCCTTCCTTTGGCGTCTCCTCCTCCTCCCGGAGCTGCTGCTGCCGTGCTTGGAAATCTTCATCTGAAAGGCAGAGGCAGGCGGGGCTTGGAGCCACCTCCACACCAGGGCACCACTGCCCCACAAGCCCCAGGGGGAGGCAGCCCAGCTTTCCCCAGGGCAGGGGTTCCTTGCTCAGAGAGAGAGAATTCCCAGTGGGACCTGGGGAGTTTCTACCAGAATATGCCTGAGAAAACTGGATAGAGGTTTCTGGCCCACAGAGGTATTTCTGCCAGGTGTTCACACCTGAGCCAGCCCTGAGGCCAAGCACAGCACACCCAGCACAGCCTGGCACAGCATTCCTTACCATATGCATGTCCTTCCACATCATCGAGAAGATTTGCTGTGGAAGCTGCTGTCCCCATCCTGTGCCCTCAGCTAAGGAAAACCGATTGTGGGGCCAGGATGTGGCCGTGGCACCACAGCCACCCTTCCCAGCCCACACTCCAGGCATAAAGGTGCCCCTGAGGAGCCCCCAGGAGCACCCAAGTGAGACACCCCCCCCACCCCACAGCTCTGCAGCCCCTTTCAGGATACACCTGGTGCTTCAACAGGTGTTTTCTTTTCGATTTCCTCATCTTCGTCTTCTCGGAGAAGGCTCTGGCGAGTTCGAACAGCTTCTTGCGTGTGGCTGGAGGGAAGCACTGAGTGAGGGTCTCACCCAAAAACCCTTCCCAAAGCTGCCCTGGGCAGTGGGAAGGAGAGGGGCAGGGGTGTGAGAGCCACCTGCACCTCGACACCCTGTGGTGATGCCCTGGGTTTGCCAGACTCAGAGAGAGGGAGACAGGGACACCTTGGTCCCTGGTGGGAGATGCTCGTGTTTTATCCTTTTGCTGGGATTCTCAAGGTCTTCCTTACCCACCCCTCCCAGTGTCCCCAGTGCCTGCAGCCCCAGCTGAGGCTGCCCAAGGACCTTGGTTTAATCTGTGGTGGGAAAAGCAGGCTGTGACTTCCCAGGGCAAGGATGAGTTTGGGAGAGTGCCAGGTACTGCTGCCATCTCCCCCTGCCCACCCCACTGCCAGCTCCCCCCCAGCCCTGCCAGGCTGCCAGCAGGGCCCTGCACACTCACATTTTCCCATGTGTTTGAGTTTGTCTCGGAATAAGGCATCGTCGGACACGGCACCGCCGGCCTCGCTGGTCGCAGAGGGAGCTGCATCACCTGCAAGGCCAACATCTGCTCACCAGGAGTGCCTGCGTGCTCAGGGGGCTTGGACAGATCTCTGCCATGACCCAATTCCAGCAGCAGCAAAGGGCAGAGCTGGGCAGGAGCAGGGGGATGAGGGAGAGCACGTGGGGCTGGCTCTGGGTGGGGACCCTGTGGGGACACAACGCCTGGCACCGGGGGTGCAGAGCCCTGGGCTGGCAGCTCACCCTCACGGGTGCTCAGTCCCAGCACCAGCACCTCCCTCCAGGGGCAGCAGCCCCAAATTCCCCCGGGCTCTGACTGTGCTCTGGGTACTGGATTGTGCTGCCCAGTGGATCAGGAGCAAGCCCAGCTCGTTCAGGCAACCAGAGACCCCCAGAGCCACGTCCCTGTTCCCCAGGTCTGTGAGCCCAGCTGGAGCCCTGCCAGGCTGCCCAGGCTGCCCAGCCCCGTGCAGAGCCATCGACAGACACCAGCTCTAATTCTGACTGGGGCAGCTGCTCTGCTCCGAGGTTAATCAGGATTACCCGGGAACAGTCATTATGCCTCCAGGCACAATCCTCTGCTCCAGCCCCGCACGGGAGGGCAGGGATGGATGGAGGCAGGATGCAGGAACACCCATGCCTATGACCCACCAGCTCCTCTCCCGTGCTGGGAGGGCAGCAGGGAGGGATCAGGCAGTTTCCTCCTTCCACAGACACTCTGGAGGCAGCTGGGCAGAGGGATGGGAATGCAGGGACTGTGGGGGATCCTGCTGTGGAGAGACAATGCTCACGTGTGTCTTGAAAGTCACCTGATAATACTGAGGAGAAACCAAAGTCGTTGCTGACAGCAACACTGGTCGACTTGGATTTTTTTGACTCATATTTCAATCGATCTGAAAAACAAAAAGCGCTCGATCAGACCCTCGAGGCAGAGCACATGGCTCTGCTCCCCTCTCCCCTCGCTGCCCGGTGGCTGCTGAGGGACTGGCTGGTGGCAAGGGAGGGAGCTGGGGCTTGGCTTCAGCACAGCGCCCACAAGCACTTCGATGGGAGCCCGCAGCAGCAGAGGAACTGCCCACCCACCACAAGCACACGATGAGCACACCCGTGGTTTTCCTGCCACCTGCAGTGACTGTGCTGCTGCACCCTGCAAAGCACCATTGACGTGGCTGGGGAGGGCTCAGAGGGCATTTCCAAAGCTCCTTGTTGTGGATTCTGCTGGGCTCTGCAGGGGGAGGGCAGGGGGAGGAGAGCAGGAGTCCAGGGAGCAGCCCAGCAGTGTGGGCAGCTCAGCCCCCAACCTGGCCACATCCAGCACTGGCTCTGCTTTGGCACAAGCCCTGATCCTACGGGCACAGCAATGCTGCCAGCAGCCAGGGTCACAGCAGGGCACACGCCCAAAAAGCAGGAGTTTCTAAAGGGCCTTTTCACCTCTCTCCAGGGCGAGAAGGAAATCCCGGTTCCTCTGGAGCTCCTTCATGAACTCTTCGTTCTGCAGGAAGAGCGCGATCCGCTCGTCCTCCAGGTACTGCTTCCATCTCCGCTCCTGCTCCAGGGAGCCCTGGCCCCGCGGGACCAGCCCCCGAGGCACGGGCTGCCGGCAGCCGTGGGAGCCCTGCGGAGGCAAGCGTGGCACAGCTCGGGTGCTGCTCTCAGGGGCTCCCTGCAGCAGCACCCCGGGCTGAGCTCGGCCTTTTGCTGCTCTGTGACACCGCAGCTCCCCCAGCGCCCGGGCCACAAACTCCCCCAGGGGGGTCCCTCCCTGCTCTACCCAACAGCCCAGGGCTGAAGGGACACAGGGGGCCAGGGCGTCACTGCCTCTGCCCCTTGGAAGGGGACAGACATCCCCCCTTTTGGAGCTCCTTTTGCAGAGCACAGGCTGGCACAGATTTTTAACTTTAAACCATGGGTTGTGCCATAACAGAACCTGGTGTGGAGGTACGAGAAGGGTCTCAGCAGCATGGCTGCTTTACTCCCATCTCTAGAGAGCAGATCCTGCAAAGTCCTGCTGACAAACGTCCCTGCACGAGGCACATCATGCCTCACACCTGGGGAGCAGCACAGCCGCACGCTGCGGCACAGCCTCATCCCTGCCTACAATATTTATCTGATTTGTAGCTGCTCCCAGAGAGCCATAAAAAGCAAAAGCACACAATTACTGGGGAAAGAAAAGGGCAGCTGCTCCTCTCCTCCCCCTGAGCCCGAATGAATTGGCACGCTCCTATTCCCAGAAAGGTAATAGAGCCCGTGAAGCTCAACTTGCAGGGCAATCATTCATGAAAACGTGGCAGGCTGCCTTTGGAGACAAAACAGGAGGGAGGAGCAGGGTGCCTGCAGCACCCCCAGCCCTCACCATGCCAGGAGGGTGCTGGACCCTTTTAGGGGTTCCTGTGTTAGCAAAGGGCCGAGGGATGCCCCAAATTGTGGCTGGAGCTGAGCTGGATGCCCAGCGTGTGCTGGAGCTGCTTATTCCCCATGGGATGCTGCCCATTGCCTGCCCTACTGCAGACACCCAAACATTTGTGGCCTAAAACAACCATGAAGCACGCGTGTACTCTGATTTCCCAGGGGCAAACCCTCTGGCTTGCACTAGCTTTCTCACCAAATTCCATGGCAGCAGCCCTCAAGTGCCCTGGCAGTGCTGCTCTCCTTAGGAGCATTACTGGTCCTGCTGCTCCTCACCAGAGCAGTGGACGAGATTTTCAAATAATTGAGAATATTAGGTGCTTATGGCAAGTGGCATTTCTGGCACTAATCCCTGGAATAATAGCAGGAATAATACCAAAGCTTTGCTGAGAGCTCTTTCACACCTTGCCCACTTCAGTCTCTCAAACAGGACACGCTCCAAAATCTTGAGTTTAGTCCGCACCAGGTACCCAGATGCTTCCAGAGTGCTGATACTGCAAGCTCAGGGTGGCTGAGGGCTGGGATGGTGGGGTCCCACCCCAAGGAGCCGGGGTGCAGGCTGGAAGGGGTGGCCAGGCCTCACCTGTGTGCTGGCCTGTGTCTGCTGGGGCAGGATGCGCAGGAAGTCCTCGGGGAGGTTGCCCAGGAGCGGCGGGTTCCAGTTCCTGTAGTGCGCGGTGCTGCCGGGGCCGGGCACGTCCGTCCTGCGGGGCAAGCACAGGCAGCACCTCTGGTGAGGAGAAACCCACCAGCCCCTGCCGTGGCAGCGTGGCACAGGGCCTGGCACAGCAGGGCCTGGCACGGCAGAGCCTGCCCAGCTCCACCAGCAGTGCTGGAAACAACGAAACCCCAGCACATCCCCGACCCTGCAGTGTTAGAGCATCAGCTCTGGAGAGGCTTTCCTAGAGCGTTTGGAATCTTTGGGAGCTGCATTTCAAGCCTTGCCCTGCAGCTCTGCACGCTGGGTTTTCCTTCTCCTCCCTGTTTCACTCAGACTCCCAAAAACCAGCATTGCAGGGATTTGCCCAGGAAGCTGACAAACATCTCTCACCAGGTGTCACAGCCAGCCTGCAGAGAGGTCAGGGGCTGGCAGAGCGGTGCGCAGGGCTCACATTTGCTGTCCCACAGCCCTACACCGGCAGCCAGAGCGGTGCTGCCAGTGAGAGCCAGCCGAGGTGTGTGCTGAGGAGCGGGGCAGGGCCTGGCTGCCCAGCACCTGGTGTTTTCCAGCAGAGCCGAGCGCTCCCCGCCCCCGGGAGCTGATTTTTGCCATTCCACACGCTGCCAGAGCGGCTTTCCAGCCCCTCAGCTGTCCGTGTTCAGACCCTCACAGGGATTTTTGAGCCAGCTGTGAACTTCATTCATCTCCCCTGGCTTTGTCTCACTCGACCCTATAAGGAACAGGGCCAGCTGGCCATGCCAGGGCCAGCTGCTGGCAGCCTGACCCCCGTGTGCTGGCACAGGGTGGCCCTGAGCGGGAGCTGTGTGGGGCTGGGCTCACCTGGGTGGGGGTGTGGGCTCACCTGGGTGGGGGTGTGGGTGGGGCGCAGGGGTAGCGGCTGCCCAGCGCCTGGCTCTCGTAGGCAGGAGGGGAGTACACGGGAGGGGGCTCCTCATCCGAGCTGTCCGGCTCCAGGGTGCGCTCCAGGATCTGCAGGGGGAGAGGATGGGGTGAGGGCACGACAGGGAAATGCTCCCCAGCGGGCCAGCAGCAAAACAGGGATGGCACGGGCTGAATGCTGCTGCAGAGAGGATGGGGAAACCTGCTGGCACTGCACCTCCTGCATCTCCCAGGAGGGTTTTGGTGGAGTTTGGAGGTACTACTTTCAAGGGAAGAGGGTGAGTGAGCCTATCCTTGGGCGCACACAGCCCTGGGGAGTCTCTCTGATGGCAGCAGAAGGGCCTCTTGCATTTTGGAGTGAGGGAGAGAGGGGAGAACACTTGGCTTGAGCCTGAAGCACTGCCCCAAGATAATCTTTGGTGCAGCAGCCCAGCTGATCCGGGCACTCAAAGCTCTCCCTGCCTGCAGCACTTGAGTAGCACCGGGCCCAGGCAGGAGGAGGCAGGATGAGACTGAGGTGCCCGCTGATGGCGACGCAGCTGTGGAAGCCGGAGCCCAGGCAGGGGTCCCCCAGGCAGGGGTCCCCCAGGCAGGGGTCCCCCAGGCAGGTTACCTCGGGGGGAATGCTATCCTCCGAGTCCGAGCTGTCGTCGCAGCCGCTGCCGTCCAGGTTCATCTGCAGAAGCTGGTCAATGGTGGCGTCCACGGCGCCGTTGTTGGCCCTCAAGACGCACTCGATGATGTCGTAGTCCATGTTGGGGAACATGGTCTTGAAGTCCTCCATGGCCTGGTTGAACTCCAGGCGCCGCACCTGCCTGGCGGGGCGGCTGTTGTTGAGCTCCTGTGCGGAGGAGCCGCCGCGGGAGCCGCCGTTGCTGCTGCTCCGGCGGAAGAGGCTCGTCATGGCGGGGCGGCTGCGGGGGCTCGGCGCCCGCGGTCCCGGCTGTGCCCGTGCCCCTCCTCACCGGGGGCTGCCCCGGCTGCCAGCCGGCACCATGGGTGGGCGGCGGGGGTCCCGCTCCCCGCGGCCGGCGGCTCCGCGCGTCAGCCCCCGGCGCGCGGCTGCATCCTCCCACCTGCGGAGGGGACACGGGACAGAGTCACCCAGGGGACAAAGTCACCCGCGGGACGGCACCCAGAGGCTCCCCCGTTCGGTTCCGTGTCACCCATCCCGCGGCGTCCCCGGGGGGCTGAGCCCTCCCTGCAGCGCGCCCGGCACGCCGGAGCGTGGATGTGCCGTGCCAGGAGCCGGAGCAGCAAATGCAAGGCAAGAAAAATGGCATTACTTCCACTGCCGAGGGCTGCCCAGATTTAACGTTTCCAGGTTTGACATGTATTTATAAACACAGTAAAATCATTCTTTAAAATAAAACATGGAGTCGGCTCAGAGAGTGTCAGAGCAGGGGGCTAAAATGCTCTGCAGTACGGCAAATCGACCCTTTGGAAAAGCCACCAAATCCAAGATTAACATTCACTTTAAAACCATAAACAGATTATACAGCTACTGCTTCTCGTTTGAAAATGCAGGGCCAAATTCAGTTCTGGATTAACTCCACTGTTTGAAACAGAATTACCCCAGGAACACTTTTGATCCATAATATCATTTTCAAAGGCTTTTTCCTAAGAGGCAGGCAGAGAGTTCAGGATAACTGTCCCTAAATGGTATTTAATGCAGAAGAACGTGCCAAGCACATTTCTTAGCAAAATGGTATAATCAGATTCCGAGCCATTAAGAGGAGCAGTCACCTCTGAAGGTCACCTGGGCTCTCCCCTGCCCAGCAAGACCGTGTGTGACAGCCGTGTCCCCAGTGCTCGGCCCCTGTGCCAACCCACAGCCCTGAGCTGCCCCAAGGGGTTTCCGGGGGCTTCCAGAGGCTGCTGAGGACAAAACACACTTGCAGTGCATGGGGAACTCAGCAGGAACTTGGGGACAAGTTCACTTTTTGCCACACTGCTTAACCCCCACCTTCATCCCCAGGGGACAACGCTGCTCTGGCTTGGTACCAGAAGAATCAGGGGATGATTCCTGCTCCAGGCAGATCTGCTGCCCTTCCCTGGCTTCTCTGTAATCCTGGAAGCATTTGCATTTGGATGCATCACAATAACATCCCTGTGCAAACACCAGCACCCAACCAGTCACCCCACCTCAGTCCCTGGGCTGAGCACGGTGCCAGGGGCCATCCAGTGCCACCTTCCCCCAGCATTTGCTCCCAGGCAGGATGGGACCCAGGGAAAAGCAGCAGGAGAATTACTGTTGGGCACAAGGGGCAATTTCCAAACAGCACCAGGAGACCCCAGCGCGCTCCTGCTCACTAATAATGTCCATTTAACTGGTCACTCAGCCAGGATCTGTCTCCATCCCAGTAACTGTCAGCCCCCAGGATGAGCCTGCCAGGAGCCAGGCATGGAGCAGCGCAGTGCGAGCAGAGCAGGAACAATTCCGACAGCTCTGCCCGGCTCTATTCACTGAGGACAAATAAATCCGCTGGAGTCAATTAATAAAACACTGCTGCTCGCTTCCTCCTCCCCTCCCCTGACTCATTCCCAGCAAAGAGCCGGCATTGTTCACACCTCTGGAATTATACTTTAATTGCAATATTGCATGGCTGGTTTAGTCACGTATTAAATTGAGTTGTAACACATTCAGAGGGTACACACCTCCTTACAAGATTTGGCTACTCCAAGAGGATGGGGAAGGAGCCTGGACACCCACGGGAACACAGCTTACACTGGAGGCACACACGATCCACGTATGGAGATGAGAGTTCCTGTGGAGAACCACGGGCTCAGCAACGCTGTGAGCCTCAAACAGCAAAATAACCCCCCCAAAACCAGGCTGGAAATCCCCAGATCTCCATAAAGTAACCGAAGTACCTGTGGCAGGGGAATCTTTGTCTCCCAGCATTTGACCTTTGAGTGTGTATTTAAAGGCTTCCCTGTAACCATGAGGGCCACGGCCGTGCCAGGCACTGGCAATCCCCCTGCCAGCCCTCTGGGCTCCTGTTGCCAACACCAGCTCTGGGGAGGTGTTAGTCAACACTGCTCGAGGCTGGGACGGCTCCCTGCAAGTGCCGAGTACTGTGGCTGAGCACAGCAACGTGCTGAGCCATGGAAATCTTCTGGTCAGAAGATGAACAAAATCAGGGATGGAGACAAGAGATTTTACACCAGAAAGGCTCCGCTGCACATCTGGCTTCAAACAGTCCCCAGGGAATGTGTTGGGACCTTCCCTGCCCTGAGATACACCCCAGGAATTCGGGGCTGGCAGGGGCTGCTGCAAAGGCACAGACCAGGGCAGTTCACATGCCCTGAAGGCTTTTAAACCTATTTTTCAAAGTCCTGCTGCTAATCCAAAGAAATGCAAATCACTACATCAGCATGAGTTAAAATCCGGGGGGAAAGCAAATGGCCCCGTTGGCAGGAGTTGATTTAAAAGATCAACAGGTAGCTGTACTCCGAGCATCCTCCCCAGTTCCTGGTGTCTGCAGCAGCGTGTTCAGCTGAGCAGTGGGGAGGGCAGCGGGACCCCGGCGGCAGCTGGGGAAGGGGCTCAACGTGTTCCTGGCCCTTATTTCTGTGATGTCAGTGAGGGGCTGGGAAGATGCCAGGAAAAGCAAAATCCTTGGGATTTCCCAAAAAGGAAAGAAGAAGCTGGCGTGCGAGTGCAGCCCGGCCGCGGGCACAGGCGCTTGGGGCAGGGGCTGGGCTCCTCTTGCCCTCCTGCCTCCTGCAGAACCAGGCTGTGGTGACTCCTTTGGCCGCTGCCTGATCAACTTTCTCCCTGCCTGACAACAGCTCGGGCCCTGTTATCCCGAGCAGGACCCTGGACGCTGTTATTCATCCGCCAAGCCCAGGCACAGGCATAATCCTTCGCCCTTCTGCTGCGGCCGCCACGGGAGGAGCTTAAAGGCTTTGCAAGCTCCTGGCCCGCGTGTCCCCGTGGCACAGGTCGCAGAGAGCAGGGACACTGCTGTGGCTGGCACTGCCCCCGTGCGCCCACCTGCCCTGGCAGCACAGGATAAATCCTCCTGGCCTGGCAGTGCCTGGTCCTGGCTCACCCCACTGACCCGTGCCACGGAGAAAGTGCCAGGTGACATCCCAGTGCCAGGCTGGGGCCAGGCACCGGGTTAGGAAGGGCTGCCACGATGCCACATCCACATCAGCTTTTATCCAAGTGCCTCCACATGCTGGGATGGGGCTGGCACTGAAAATGCAGTGTTTTGGTGCCACTGCTCAGCCAGGACACCCAGGACACTTTCCCACACGCCTCCACGACTGCTGTCTCACAGCATGCTGTGCTCAGGCACTGGCACACCTTTGGCTGCAGCCCCTGCCCTTAGCTCAGCACTCAAACCCACAAAATACAACCAAACACAAGCTGGCCTTGGGGGGCAGCTCCCCCCTGCCAGCCCAGGGGCTCACCCTGCTCTTCCCCCACCCAAGCTGCCAGTGACTTGCACGATTCAGAGCCACCCGTGCCAGAGCCAAGGATGAGACCAGAGCCAGGAGAACACCTCAGTCAGGCTGCTGGGAGGGATAATGCTCACAGCCTGGGAGGAGCATCCTCCTGTGCCCCCGGCATCCTGCCTGGGCATCCTGCCTGGGCACGGCTGCTCTCAGCCAGCCCCGGGAGCAGGCACTCGGTGCCTCCCAAAAACGGGCTCTCCCCATGGAGGGACGGCCCGAGGGGAAGCTCTGCAGCAGGCACGGTGTGAAGTGGAGGCAGCCGCTGCCCGGGAAGAGCAGCTGGATAATCCCGGGGGTGGGTCAGAGCGGGAATGTCGTGCTGGAAGCAGCAGTTGCTCGGCTCTGCCAGGAACGCGGCCCGACCGGAGGAGCCAGCAGCTGGAAAAGCACCGGGACCGATCGCTCGCAGCCCTCTCTGCTCAGGGAAGAGCCTTGGCACCAAGTGCAAACGAGAATATTCCCTTCCCCAGTGTCTGCTGCGGCTCAGACAGCAGATGGGATTGCTCAGACACTGCCCAGCCCCTTCTCCCCTGCTATTGGCACGCTGTGTTCATGCATCTCCCCTGAAAACACTCTGGAGCTGGGACCCCTCTCTGCAGCCAGCATGGGGGTGACACCACCGAGTGCTGGCTCCCCCAGCCCCACGCTCCCCAGCCCTCAGGGCACTCTTCCCTGGTGGCTGCAAGCCCAGGCCTGTGGTGCCTCAGCTGGGGATGCAGAACAGACGTGCAGAAGCATTTCCATGCTCAGGATTATTTGGAGAAAAGGGCTGACAGCTCCCCCAGTTCTTGGAGGAGAGACTCTTGGAAGAAGTCTCAAAACTGAAGGATGTTAGACTAGAAATAATGGCTCTGTCCAGAGCAGATGTGCTGAGTTCTGCTGCAGCCAGGCCCCTGCAAAGGGATTGCTCAACGTGGGAACAAGAAGTCTGGGAACGCGACTGCTCAGCAGCTGCAGGTGTGACTGTAACAGGACTGAAATTGGGATGAAAAGTAAATGATCAGGAACAGAAATTATGCTATTCTCCACCACCAAGGATGTGCAGGATGGGCCCCTACCGGTCTCTCCTAAATCCCCTTGTCACCTTCCTCTCTGCCTCAGGGTTTGCTGTGCACCCCTCCTGGGCCCACAGCCTGGGAAAATTGCTCCGAGCAAATCCTTTTTCATGGAAACAAATAAGCACCTGAGGATCTCCTTTAATACTTGTTCTACCGCGTATTAAAATGGCTGGGTTTAAGCCCTTTTCAAAAGCAAAAGCAATCAGGGAGGCGAGCACAAGTAAGCCCTGCTTGGGAACCTGTGCAGCACGTACCTCTCTGCACCACGAAATTCCCCTCCGAGGGCAAGTGCAGAGGAACCGGGAGAGCCGCGGAGAGATCCCAACCCCAACACGGCACCGTCAGCCTTCCTGCCCAGCTGCTCTCACCCGCCTGCTTTCCCGGGGAGCCCATGGACACCGCAGCTCTCGGAACGCTCGATATCCACGTTTAAGAGATGCAGCGGCGGCTGCTGCCTCGGGGCACGCTCGGCTCTCCCACCACGGCCGGCCGAGCCCTCCTCCCGGACAGATTTATGGCAGCCCTTTGTGAGCCGACCAGATGTCGGCCCTCCACAGCACCCAGCTGGCTCCTAAACCAACAACACCGCGATAAAACCTGGGGGGACACACTCAGCTGGGAGCGGAGAGCCAGGCAGGGCAGCACCCGGAGCACCCACCTTCCCCTGCCAGCGCCGGGATCCGCAGGGCTGCCAGCGGGTCCCGGTGCCCGCAGCCCCCTGTGCCAAGCCAGGCAGAGCCCCCCCCTGCCCCTCGGCATTGTGCAGCGCTAATCCCCGGCTTTCACACGTTTTCCAAGGCAGGAGCGCAGCCCCCGCCCCAAACTAAGCCCACATTAATGAGGTAGCACTAGATCCTCATCCAAAAGTCGCCTGCCTTGCGAGGCCGCCTTGCACTGGTTTCATTGAAGGTAATTTGATCTTGGTAGGACGACATTCCTAAAATAGTTGAGGGAATTCAAACATGAAATAAGGTTTCCAGGAAGGGATTAAAAAAAAAAAAAAAATAGGTCAAGCAAGTGTGAGCGATTAAAGTGACCCGGCATCCCTTTGTACGGTTTAACTGCGGTTCTGCTCAACTCTATCTTGCATCAAGGTGTAATAAATTAGATCCAAGAGGTTGCCCAAAGCAGCCAGGCCGATATAAGATTATTGCAGGAGGTGCCTGGTGTCGGTGACCTTTCCTCCCCTGGCTTTCACCGCTGACATCAAACACACAGGGCTCAGCTGAACCATCAGCTCGGAGCTTTGGAACGGCAGGGAGCCAGCGCTGCCTCCGTGCCACGGGACAGCCCATCCCGAGCTCCCTGCCTCAGTTTACCCATCCCAAGGGTGGCAGGAGGGAAGCCCAGGCACCCTTGTGCCCGCTGGCATCCCTCCAGTGCCGGCCACGGCCCTCATGTCACACAAACCCATCTTTAAGTGCTTATCCCTCTTCTTCCTTTGTGCTCTCAGCTTCCCAGCTCGGCACAAAAGCGCTGAGAAGCAGCTGGGAGTGAAAGAAAATAAAAATTCCTGCGGATACAAAGGTGTGTGGCATTCCCTGGGGACTGGGCTCAGGGCAGGGCGTGTGGAGGACTCTGCCAAGCAAGTTTTGGGTTAGATTTGGGCAGTGAGTGATAAAGGGGAGTGGGGGAACACGAACCCAGCCAGGGGCAGGGCCAACCCCACTCCCTGGATAATTAGTGTGGCCGATTCCAATTGCTAATTTGCCATTATAGGTCAAGGGTCACAGAAATTAAAGGATGGGAGGAAAAAAGGGAGAAAGAGCCTGAGTAGAGGCAGTCCCTTCCCCACCATCTCTCTGCATAGCAGGAACATCCTGGAATGGACTGGGCTGACCCTGCCCCAGGCTGGAACAGAGCATCTCTGCAGGATTTGGCCCTGGGCATCCCACAAAGGCAGGGACAGGCAGGGACAGGCAGGGACAGGCAGGGACAGGCAGGGACAGCCGTGCAGAGCAGGCCCAGCCTCCAGCATCTCCAGTGGCTGCTCTCTCCTGCCACCAGGGTTTAAGGGCCGTCGCTCACTGTGCAAAGGAAAAATCCTGTATTGATTCACCCGAAGCTCTGGAGCACAGACCACACGAGTTTCTATGGAAACAAAATTAGTGGAGTAAAACTCTCCCTGCCAGCACACGGTGAATTATTCACCAGGACAGGCCCCTGGCCAGAGGGGCTGCTGAGAAGATTTAAAGGTGATCACAGAGCGGCTGCTGTGATCCCCCTTCCCTCGGGGACCAAACCACAGCCAGGGAGGATGAAAGGCCCTGGGTTTCCATGCCATGTGTGTGGTGGGAAGGTCCTGCACCTCCCTCACCACATCCACAGCCTCTGGGGTCCCCAGGGAGAGGACGAGGGAAGCACTTCCCCCACTCCCAGCCCCCTGCACCAGGGCACAGCAGTACTACATGGCACGAAGTGCCACTGCCTGATGTCCACCTGCCACGCACCGGCCACCCTGTGGTCACCCACCCCTGGCAGCCAGGATGAGCCTGGGAGGGCAGGAGCAGCCACAGCCCTGCTCATCACACCATGCCCAGCACTGCCAGCCAAGGCTGGGGAAGAAAGGGACCAATGCAGCCACAGAGAGAGGAGGGTGCTTTATGGTCACTCGGCCATATGGTGGATGCAAGCTATCCCAGGAAAGTGCCCAGCCAACAATCCAGCACTGCCCTACCCTCGCTGTCCCGGGACAGCCTCACGCTGTACCTGCACCGGGCTTTTGTCCTCCCTCGTGCTGGCTGACATTGCTCAGCAGAGGAGAACCTGCTTGAAAGGCTACACCTCACCAGGGACAGGTATTTAATTAAGGCCCGACGTCAGGCCCCTCCTGCCAACCAGCACAGGCTGCTCCATCCCGGCACAACCCGGATTGTGGGGCAGAGAAAAGGCCTGCAAGGAGGAATGTTGAGTTTGCTCCACCACAGCACATCACAGAAATTACATGGGACGCTAACCTGGGTTTGAAGCCAGGCCAAGGCTCAGAGAAACTCTCAGTCTCCTCAGCAGCAGAGTCACTCCTGTGTGAGCAGAGCCCAGTTCTGGGTGGCAAAGGGACCCAGACCCCCAGCAGTGGCTCTGCTTGCTGCCCCCTTTGCCAACAGCCTCCACAATGGGTCACGTTCTTCTTCAAAATCCCATCTTGCTTCACTTTCATTATTTTTAAGTTTGCATGACTAATTCAGGTACATCCCGTCCCGGCTGGACTGTGCTGATCACGGCAAGCACCAGCCAGGGAGGTTAAAAGTCACAAGGCTTTGAGAAGGAACAGTTCAGGCTCCAGGAGCTGGGAATCCTCCCCGAAGACTGTCCCCCATCCCCACCGCTGCCTTATGGCCCCAGCACATGCTCCCAGTGACCCATCTCCATCACCAGAGCTCCAGGCACCGTTCTCTCCATTTTCTGGAGGTGATCTCCCTATTTCCCCTGCTCAGCCCTGCTTTCCTGCACCAGGCACAGCAGCCAGGCTCCATCCTGGAGTGTCTGTGCCCATCAGCGTGTGTCCTCCCTGGGGAGGCGAGAGCCAGGGCAGGGATCGACCAGCTGTCAGGCAGAAGGAAGAAATACCACTTCCAGGAGTCAGAGCTCATTTCCCAGCAATAAAAGCTGGCTGGGGCTGGGAAAAAGTACCACTAATGGGGCTGCACATGCCACGCCACTCCAGCCGCCCATAGGAAAGTACCCAGGGGCTGCAGCTGGAATAAAAGCCATCAGCAAGGCTTGGGTTTAGGTAGCACAGCTGTAGATTAGGCCCAGATCAGGGCATAAAGGATCTGCCATTCCCCACATGGATTATTGCTGTGGATGATGCCCTCCACATGCCAGCCTCGGCTCCCAGCTCTGAGATATGGCTCCTCCAGCAGATGGAAAAGAGAACCTTACTGCTTCCTTCCAGGGAGGGGAATGGCTCAGGTCAGCATCTGCCCTTAACTGCCCCATTCTCCATCCTCCTCAGCCCCATTATCCCCACTCCACCCACACACACTGCTCTGGGGAACCCAGGAAGAGCCAGCATCTCCAGTGCTCATAAATGCCACCTAGAAAGGAAGACCCGAAGAGTTTGTGCTTCCTGGAGCTGTTTGTGGGTGGATTTTATCTCCTTTCCCATCTACTAGTCCCTTTCTTCTCGGTGTGATTTGGTGAGGAGGGTCCTCACTGCTGAGTGGGCAGCCTGCCTTCCCTCTGCCAGGCTCACACCCTCCAGGCAGGGGGGTGAGCCAGTTCTACCTCCCCAAAACAACCCCCGGAGATGCAGGCAGACCCCAGGGACTGGGACACGCCTGGCCCCAGCCAGGGGACAGTTCCTGCAAGGCAGCTACTCTGGGTTTTAAGACACACTTGTTTGTTTGTTTGTCGCTGGGCAACAGAGAGGATGGAAAAAATGTCAATGTCATATTGTCACCTATGAGTCACCGCCCAGCACGGGTCGAGATGGCCCGGTCCTGCCACCACCGAGCGTGGGGAGACCGGAAAAGGGCCTGAGGCACCCCAAAAGCAGCTCACTCCAGCTCTCCCTGCCTGCCTGGCCCTGCTCTGACACCCTCCCCATCCCCACAGAAGGGGACTCCAGTGGCCTGGGGACATCGGTGGCCTGGGGACATCGGCGGCCCAGGGACAACTTCCCGAGCCCTGGAAGGCGAGGCAGGAATTTGCATTCCTATTTGCATTTCCTAATTGCGCCTGCGGGTTTCCTGGGGCAGCGGCTGGCTCTGGTTTCCATGGCAGGTTTTGTGCAGACCTGGAGAACCGAGGGAGGCACAAAGAGGCCACAAAGGACCTGCCACTCACCCGCATCAAAGGCGGCGGGCGGGGCGGGCCGGGGGCACCGCGGACGGGGCAGCGCAGCCCGTCCCCCCCGGCCCCCGCAGCACCGGGGGAGCCCCGGGGCAGGGGCAGACGGTGCCTGGTGGCCGATGCGCCGGGACAGCCGCGGTCCCAGCGGTGGGGACATGCCAGCGGTGCGGCTGCTCGACGGAGGAGTGGAGTCACAGCCGCTGTCGCCCAGAGGCAGCAGCTGCTCCGCGCCCGTCGGAAGTGGTGCAGGAGCTGGACCCAGATGTTCCCCCTGTTCTCATTTCCTGTTATTTTCAGCCGGCTTTCCACCCAGCTGGGTGGGTTGCTTTCTCCTTCCAACTTCCCTCTCTATTCAGAGACCGTCTTGCTTGCTGCTGTGCCCATCCAGAACTGCCAAAACAGAGACCTGGGAAAACCGGGTCCCCACACCTGCTACAAGCCCAGTGCACCGAGCAGAGGTGAGGCTCCAGTGTCCCTCCAGCGCCCTGGCCATGGTCACCGAGATGTCACCACCACAACAAGAGAGGGACGCATCTCTGCCTCGCACACCTGTGAAGGGCTCTGTGCTATTATTTCAAGGTTTTTTTCTTATTTTATAGTTATCAATTATCATCACCATCACCTTGTGCTGCCCCAAAGCCTTCCAGCTCTGCCCACAAGCACCCCACAGGTGAGTTCACCACAGGGTTAGGGCAGAGCCCCCTTCCCACACACCCCACCCTCATGGCACAGACCCCGACTGTGAATGACCCTCGGATCCCCTCCTGGCTATCCCCACTCCCAGTGCCAGCACCCACAGCACGCCGTGTTATCCGTGCCCCCACAGAGGGTGTTGCTGCAGGCAGATAAGCACCAGCACCCCCTGCCATGCTGCTGCTGCTGCTCCCCGGGGCTCGGGGAACCACAGCACCGGTGCCACGGCAAAGCCGCTCGGCCACGCCGCCAACGCGCTCAGGCGTCAGTGCATTTTGTTCATTTTTTTCTCATTTGAAAGCTCTTCTGTAATAAAATGCTGGAAAAGTCCAAACTTTCCCAGGAACTCTATGGCTGGGAAGAGGATGGGCACCTTTGACAGAAATAGTTTTGGCTGTCAGAGGCTCTGACACCAGGAATGGGATTGGTGCACACAGCTCTGCCAGCGTCAGGCACATCCTCACCATGGCGTGGCTGGATAACACGGAGGGAAAGGCCACAGGTGCACAGCTACCAGGAGGTGATGGCAGGGTCTCCTCTGCCACAAGGACCACCAAAACTTCCCACTGCCCCCACCACCAGCACCAGCCAATCTCCACTCCCAGAGGGCTCCCCTGGGGTCTCGTTGCCCCAGCGCTGCCCTCCTGCCGAGCGCTTCCTCAGGAAAACCTCAGTGAAAACCACAAAAAGCTTCTCAGCGGAGCAGATGCCGCTTCAGCCTGTGTTCTTGGAGATGGAGGAGGAGGAGGAGGATGTGAGGAAAGCCACAGCTTCCCCAGCCGCGGGGCAGCCCCGCCAGCAAAGCCCCAGCGGCAGCCTCAGGGGTCAGCCCAGGATGGAGGTTCTCCCGTGGAAATCCTTACGGCTCCAGCCCCCGTGTTTGTTGTCAGTGGCAGCAGCAGGAGGAGGTGTGAGGAGGAGGTGCGACTCCACTGCTTTTTAAGAAAATAATAAAAAAGAACCTTTCCAACCCGCCTGAGAGACAGACGGTGCAGGAGAGAGAGCACTGCTTTGAGAGGCGAGTTGCACTTGACTCCTCCATCGCTGCTTGCCCACAACCCACTGGCAGCAATTTCAGCGCTGGACAGGAACCCCAGGTGAGGATCAGCCTGGCAGGATGGTGCCCTCCATCCTTATGGAGGATGACAGATGTGCCTGATTGTGCACGCGTTCAGGGGCTCACAAATGACCCTGGTCACCCAGGAGGTGACCACCACTGCTGTGGCACACCAGGGCCCCGCCAATTCCCGCACCAAGCCACGACCCACCGGGCGGGGACGGCGGGGTGTGCGGTGTGCCGCTCCAAGAACGCGGCGCAGGGCACAGGGACGATGTCCAGCAGCAGGAAGCCACCACCTCCAAAGCCCCAGCGCACGGAGGGGTCACGCTCGGGGACCGGCGATGCTGCGGGGCTGAGCGGGACGCGGGTGCTGCCCCACGGCCGAGCCTGCCGGCCCGCGGCGGCCCCAGGCGGGGACGGCACCCGCGGCCCCGCACCC
>VZUI01047895.1:0-34176 GCA_013401135.1 Cettia cetti | reverse complement strand
AAATCTACATACAACCTATGAGAGCTACTAAATTACCATACTGTTCTACATTCTAAAAAACCTTTCTCCTGCCACCTGGCAGGGCCCATCCCCCTGGTATCCCTTTGTCTTCGAGGAGTGTTGCTCAACCATCAGGCATCCGGCCTGCGGGTAGCTTAATCGCTGTTTTCCTGCTTGGCATTCTACAATTCAAAGCATGCTTTCAATTCTATTCCACTTACAGGTTTTATACGTTCAGAATCTTTTGCTAGGAAATCATATCTGTAAGGCCTTCCTGCCTCATCCTTCCCAACAAAGTAGACTTCGGTTTCTGTACCTCTTGCTGAGCTTAAACACATGCCACTAAAAGGCATGCATTTGATACCGTAACCACTGTCACAGGACTTGGTGAACTAGTGATTTATACTGGAAAGAGAGTTGCTTTTGAAAGTCTGTCATGTTGCTAAGGGCTACTCACCTCCAAGTTTGTAACTTGCATGTGGCATTTCTGCACTGTAGTTCTCAAATATTACCTGCAATAGCATTTGAGTTTAGGATTTCTTGAACCATTCCATGTTTGAGACTAACAGAGAGCTGACTGTCTCAGTTTGAATGACAGATGCTGTTTGGGGCAGCTATTCTCTCTCCTCAGTCATGCAACTAAATCTCTCCGACTAAACTGAATGGAGTTAGAATTGCTTTTTGCTTTCTTCTAATCTTTGTGAGCTGCTTTTAAAATTTCAGTTGTGTCTACTTGATAAGCATACTGTGAAGAAGGTAAAAATAAGCATGGCTTAGCCAGGCTGTTTAAGTACTGTCTGATGGAGTTGCATGTGAAAGTTGTACTGTTATGTATGTTTTATGTACTGTTTTGTACTGTTTTAAGCTGTGTTTATTGGAATACATGATCATTCTGTAGGTAATGGATTTTATTTTTGTCTCTGCCTCTTTCCCAGAGAGAACAGCAGAGTTCTTCCTCCAGCATGTGGACAGTGCTTGTGTTTTCTGGAATGCCAGTACCCGATTCTCTGATGGCTATAGGTTTGGACTTGGTAAGAGGGAAGATATTGCAGGGTTGTGACTGCAGAATTTTCTGGTGTGTGAGAAGTGTGACAGGATGAACCCTGAAAGATAGAATTAGTCTCTTATCTTACTGTCTAATAAAAGTTTTCAGGAAAGGTACTGTACAAAAAGTTGAAGCCTAGAAATTTCATCCACATAAAGATGTTTTGGATCCTTTGAAGCTCCATTCAATTGCAATAAAGTATGCTGCATGCATATAGTGATAGAACAATGGAATGCAGGATGTGAAACTGCTGAACAGCTTTCCTTTTGTTTCTCTTTCTGATGATGCTGTAAAGAATGCAATGCTTCAGTCCTGCTGGGCAGATTGAGATCCTGTCCAGTGTGCCAATCCTGGCAGTGTTAAGGAATGAAGGGTAGGAACCAAACTGAGTATCAACTGATTAAATAAACAGGTGCACCTACTGTGAATTGCAGAAGACAAGGGAAACATTCCTTGATGAGGCAGAAAATCAGAAGCCTCCATTACATGCTGTTACTGTCACCTGGAACAGTGTTCCATGTGACTAAAAAATTCCAGTTAAGGTCTTCAATATCTCCTTAATGTGATAAAAAAGACGTAGGCTCATAATCTTTACTAGTATAGCTTTCTTTTATTTTTTTAAGGATTATGCCTTTAGATCAGTCTAAGAGCAATATAAGAGATACCTCCTCTCTCTCTTGCATCTTTCTTTTTGAAAGTTACTGTAGCAGCCAAAAGTCTAAACATTACAATTTTATAATGTAATAGTTCATCTCCACAAGCTTTTCTATCAGGTGAATGGAACTGGTACTTGGAGAGGAGCAGAGAATGGCAGGTTCCTGAAAGGCAGGCAGCTATTTTACTTGGAGGTGCAAAAACATTTAGTATGAAGTGAACATCATCGGAGGATTAACTGTCTTTATCTTGGGTGTTTCCTACAGGTGCTGAAGTGGGAATTAGTACTTCACGCATCCATGCACGTGGACCAGTGGGAATTGAAGGACTCTTAACTACGAAGTGGTTGCTGAGGGGGGACAGTCATGTTGTTTCTGACTTTTCAGAGCATGGGGGCATGAAGTATCTTCATGAAAGCCTCCCTCTTCCTCAGAGAAATGCCAGCTAAAAATGCTGGGGAGAAAACCCAGGGGTATAATTATTTCCTGAAAATGTTCAGGCTTCAGGATAATCTCTGGTGAAGGAGCTTGTTTTTCAGAATCTTCAGTCTTCAGAAACATTGTCCTTGGTCATTTTGCAGTACAGTAAATACAAAATGATCCCATCAATGAGAATTTCCTCCCTCCCCCCCCCTTTCAGTTTCCTTAGACAGTATCTGCAAACTGACCTCACTTCTCCCAAAGAAAGATTTTTTCAAATCATACAGGTAACATAAGGAAGGATTTCAGTATCAGCTACATTCCTTTTTTATCACAGTGCTCCCTGTAGCAAATATGGTGGTGGAGCTTAATTTTTTTTCTTTGAGTTTTGTTTTATTCAAGTATCTGTTCTAGAGAGCACACTCAGTAGTTTTGGTTTTAAGGGTTTTTTTCTTCAGTCTTAGGATCATCGCATCTCTTGAGAGCTGGAAAGCTTTATGCCTAATTTCTTTGATCAGTCTGGAGATAGGGGGACAGGTGTTCCAAACGTATACTAAGCTTTTTACCAAAAAACCTTTTATATCTAATTCTTTGTATTGTTGACTGTTGTAGATAAATAACATAATTGTCTGCTACATTAATTTTGTTACTTATTTGTATCAAAAGCTTACTTTTCTTCGATTTTATATAAAACTTACTCCAACAGCACTTCGATGATGGTTTGTCTGGAATGAAGCTCTCCACCTGCACGAATGCTTCCTGTGGTGCACTGCAGCCCTACCGCACAGCTGGCGGCCAGAGCTCCCTGGTGGCTGCAGGATCGTCCTGCTCTCAGTTTGGTGCCGCCAGGGATCCTGGTGTGCTACTGCCCCATCAGGGCACCATTTCCCTTCCTGCCCGCTCCTCTCCACTGTGTTCTGGCATGGGTGGCAGATGCACCGTTCTTGAGATCTGGTGCTGCTGCACCCTTTTCTCGGTCACAGGGGCATCACGACGGGTGTGGGGTGCGTCTTCCCTCTGAGCAGATGCCGAGGGCCAGAGGACATGGGTGAGGCAACTTTTGACAGAGTTGTTTCCGAGGATTGCATCCCCATGTCCATAACAGTCTTTTGTCTTAAAGCTTGGCTTCTTGCTAACCATCATTCTGCTTTTGATGGCTCTCATCCACATCTCCTCTGATGGCTGCAGCAGTCACCACTTTCCAGGGCTGCTGTAGACCACCTGCGCTCTCATGGCACTGTTGGACCTCTCTGCAGGTGGGTGCCATATTCCCTATGGAAGTCATTGTTGTTAATGCGCTTACCGCATCTCACAGTCACAGTGCTTGTGGTGTTGGGTGTCCATGTCATGTTTGGAGCTGCCCTGCCCAGTAGTGTAGCACTACTAAAGACAAGGTAGCACAGCCTCAGGGTGGTGTGGTAGTACGTTGATCTGTCTAAATACTTTTTGCAAAGACCTTACAGTTCATCTCTGGGCTGTAGTCAGCTGGCACAGTTATCTTCATTGTCTTTTGAGGGAGCCAGGTTCTGGCCTTAAGGGAGCAGTAGTTTTTGTGGTAGTAGACTGGGTCTTGAATATGCCTTGGCTTTTACAGGTGGGGCTCAGTATCTGGGTTCTTTCATTTGTGTTAGTGTTGAGTAAGCTAGAACTGGCCAAAGTCAATATTTGATAGACCTTTACCTATTAATTTAAAAAACAAAATGTAAATTTGAATGCTCAAGCATTTCTTATGAATTTTTAAAGCCTACAGTCTTCTAGATAAGGTAAAACCTCTACTCCTTTTAACTGCCCAGTTGCCTGATGAATTCTTTCATCAAAGCCTGGAATTTTATTTTTCAAGGTTTGGAAAAAAGTTACAATAAAAAGCCTTACAAAAAAGGCTTTGTGTTGAGTGTGAGGGAATTAGAGCACTGATCAGGTTTTATTTAACTGTAAAGGTTAACAAAAAAATTAAATTTTTTTGTTTGTTTTTTTTTTTTATTAGTTTCCTTTGCAAGTGTACTTCTTTTCATCTGGGAAAACACTGTTTAGTAGATAGAAAGTTGCTATTTTTCCATGTTCTGTAACAAAATGGAATCGTCTTCAGAGTTTCTAGTCTCTTACAGACTGAGACAGCCTGGGAATTAATTTCTGGGTGATACTGCATAGGAGTGTAAAACATTTCATTTTAGATTGAAATCCTGTTAATATGATTGGAGCTCTCTGATGAAAGTTCGGTCAATGTAATTTCCTAAGTCAGTTGTGATTTCTAAAGGTCTCGTAAGATTATCGATTAAAAAAGGAGTGAGTATATGGAATGTTTCATAATGCAGGTGTATTTAGTGCCAGAGACAAAATTGTGCCTAGTCAAAATGCGAATTGAAACATTTTAGTGGTGTATGTTACATGATGCTGATATACAAAGCACTGTTAGTGTTCTAAAACGTTCTTACAAGCACATGTTTAAGACAACTACAGAGGTAAACAAATATTGGGGTTATTTCGGGGATCTTTTTGTATCGGAACTCCTGAGCAGGCAGAAAACTGCTTAAGTTCCTACTAAAACAGTCTGAATGGTGAAGAATTAATGCGGGGTAAATTACGTTTAAATGCACTACTCGTGCTTTAAAGAGCAGAGCAAGCACTTTCCTCGCGTTCCTGTGGCCCTCTCGTATTTATAATGAAACCCGTTGCAGGGCCAGAAGCTCTGTGTACTGCTGTACATTTATAGCTGCAGCTCGACAACTTTTACGAGCAGGGCCCATCTCGGAGTGTGGGGGGTCGGTCCCGGGCGGCCGCCCCCACAGCTGGGCCAGGGTGCCGCCGTTGCGGCGGACGGGGGCGATGCTGAGGCGTCGCACCATGGCGGGCGCGGGCGGGTGGGCGGCCGCCTCGGCCACTTCGGAGTCTTACACGGGCCGCCGCTCTTCCACGTCGGGCGTGAGCGGGCGGGCGGAGCAGACGCCCTGCTACACCCTGGGACTTCTGCAGACGCCGGACAGTTCGGAGAACACCGGGGGCTCCTCCAACGGTGGGGCACGGCCGGGCGGCTCCAGCGGCGAAGGCCTCGCAGCCGGCCGGGCCGCCGGGAGCAGCGCGGTCAAGCCGGGGGTTTCGGAAAGGGGAGGTACGCTCTCTGCTCGGGCCTTCATCTGTTTCTCTATCTTCCTGCACTCTGCTCGGGTCGGGTTCGGAAAGAGCTGTTAAAGGCGGTGCTTACTGAGATGGAGCAGCAGCAACTAACCCTCGTAACAACCTTTTTAATTTAGCCGGCCAGAACAATGGAAATCGTTGCTTGCACTTTGAAGAAATCTCTCTTGTTTTCTGTAGATAGTAGTAGCTGAGTTCTTTGGCGGGATCAATAAACGTGTTTGAATTGCAGCACAGTGTTTGCTTTTGGTTTTAACTTTTTTCTTGCCCAGCCTTTGAAATAGTTTTAAGTGCCTGTCGGTCTCTATTCGTGATAAGAATGTTATGCACCTACAATGCAATGCTGCTATTTGCCATCCTTTACAAAAATCTACTATCAAAGTCTGTATCTTGGCAGGCAGCAAAAAAAAAAAAAAAGTTTAAATGGTGGTATTTTCAGACGAAAAGAAACTATGAAAAGAGTTGGAAATTATTTTAACGCTTGCTGCAGTTAATTTTGATGTACATGTGTATGAATTATGTATAAATTGGAAATTAGGTAAAATGGGTTTGGGTAATACTTACGATTACTGAGGAATCCTTAAAAGAACCCAGATAGAGCGCTAATTCGAATGGGGCTTGACTTAAATGTTGGGTTTGAGAAATACCTGGATATGATTTGGTTCATCTAATCTTTAAAATTATGTTTTCCCCGTTATACCAGATTCCTTACCTTATTCAAGAAGTCTCTTCTGCCAAAATTCTGACTGACTTTACAGCAAAATCTAAGTGAATGCTATTAAAAAACAAATCAGTGTGCATTCCAATGCTTATGTGTCCACTCTTTAAAAAATCCCCAGTGAGTCTGAGCTAATGTTTTTATTGCTTGTTGCAGTTTTTAAGATTAAAAAAACTCCCAACGAAGCACAAAGAAAATTCAGCCTCATCCTCTAAAAAACCCAAACTCCAGAACTCCAGTACTGTAGATGTTTTTGTACCAGTGAACTTTGATAGAGTCATGCAGATAACTGATCATCTAAAAACAATAGTTAAGTGTTTTGTCTTGTGTGTCAGTTTTTAATGTAATATAAGAAACAGAAATATTAGTGTTTGCATTTTTTATAACACTTGGAGTTTTTTAAGTGCTGTTTATATTTTCATTCTTTTTTAAATCTTAAAAACCAGTTATCTAAACTAGGTTAAGGATGTCTTCAGTCATCTGAGGAGAACTAAAAAAATCAAGCTACTTAAATAATATTTTGGAACTTGAAGGTGTTCAGAGACAAAGCTATTTTTCAGGACTTAAAAATGTTGGTAAACCTTAAATGCATGTGTAAAAGAAATTGCTGTTAACAAATACATCCCAGATTACTGTGTGATTTCTGAGAGTTGATCCCATCAATTCAAAGGGTTATCATTCCCAAGTGGTTCTTTGTTTTATTTTATTGTCCTGTTTTTTAAAAGGAATGCTCAGCTTTTAAAAAAATGTTTTCATAAACACTTGTGCAGTTTTAGGTAATGCTTTTTCAAATGGTGGGCAAATGTGAGCTAAAGTTGATTTATAGCATTCTTTCATAAATCTAGAATTCATTAGGATATGAAATGATACTTAGTAAAGTGACTTCTGTTGTATTATTTCAGTTCAACAGTGTAAATCATTGGAGTTTTATTAGCACTGTGGGTAATCTCTTTATAGAAAAAATATATTAATTTGTTAATATTAATGCAAGCTTGTTTTCAAAGCAGTCTGACTGTTTTCATTTTATACTCTGTCATTTTCATGGAATGACATTTTTTGATATCTCTCCTAGTAAAAAAATGAAGATTTGTAAGCTATTTTTTGTATATTGCTTTCCGATAAAGTTTGTTGTGGCTGTTTTCATACTTTACTCATTTTTCTCTCCCCTCAGAATCGTATTTTGGGGACAAAAGTTCTTGTGTAGACAATGCTAACACATTGAATCTTACAAGTTCTTCTTCTGTGCGAGGTCTGAATAGCACATGTATAGGGAAAACACCTCTCTCTTCTGGTAGATCTGTTTGCAGAAGCCATACACCTCTTATGGGATATTCGGGTAAGATTAACAGCTCTTAGAGGAAACAGTCCAACTTACATTTCTGAGTTTATTTTATTAAATGGTTTAATTTTTAATGTGGTATGTTAAGATACTAAAATAAACTCAAAACACAATGTGTTTTGTACCACAGAGAATGCTGCCAAGGAACAATACACCAACAAGGAAATACTACTTTACGTACTGAGATAATATTTTAGTATTGCATCTTCTTGTTACTTACTTTGCATTTGTGTATGAATTTTCAGTGTAGTTGGAATTCAGACTGTTTTCAAATTGTCCAAAATCAAATTATATTTGTGGATGTGTGGACATGTAGTGTGGCCACTAAAGAGCCCAAATTCATGCACATCTCTAATGAGGGTTTATTTTTAGGCTTGAAATGCATTGGACATAATATATAACATGATTCTCAAGTTTCTTAATGCACGTTTTATGTGTTTTATGTTGGCATGTTCAGAGGTGTAGAACACTAGTTCTTCAGAACACTTGCACAGTAGCTGATAGTACATTTTGCAGTGCTTTGTATGAGCAAAATGGTGTTACAGGGTAATGATGCCATGGTATATGTATCATGTGCTCTGGTAATGCAGAAGTAATGGGATTTAAAGTTAGTTCTTTCACAGTCTGTCTAATTGTTATCCGTTTAGTCTTCAGTGTTCTTAAAGACGGAACTGGTAATGATTCTTTCATGTATCTGTATATTTGTTTATCTTTGCTCTACTGTTTGTGATACTCCTTGATCAATTTTTCATTGATCTTTATTGAATGTGACTGAATATATATGACTGTTTTACAGTTACATCCTCATCTGCAGTTTCTGCTCATACTGTTGCATCAGTTGTTGTAGCTGTAGTAGAAGGAAGAGGCCTTGCCAGAGGTGAAGTAGGAATGGCCAGTATAGATTTAAAAAATCCTGAACTGATATTATCTCAATTTGCAGATAATACAACTTATGCCAAGGTATTTCATTATTGTGACTTACTTTCTTGAAAAAAGCTTATGACTGATGGGAAATTAAATTTCTAGTTTGTCGAAGAGATTTCTCAAAAGTGGAAGTAACAAGGTCTAGAAAATGTACAGTGTTGAAAAGACTGCTATTTTCCACACTGTGCCTCAGATATTAAAAAAGAATGTTTTCAAAAGAAAAATAGACTTTCTGCAAAATACATTGTCTGTGGGACTGAGATGCCTTGTTTTGAAGAGCACTGGGCAGTATATGGTAGTATAACTTGCAAGTATTCTTCATCAAGCAAAAGAACTCTGAGAACAGAACTGCATAAATGTGTGTGTTTGTGAGAGAGTAATTATAGTTGTGGCGTAGGTTACATAAATATTCTGTCTCAGTTTGAAATGAAATTCACTCAATTTACAGCCAGCACTGCATAGTCTACATTAATTTGGTGAGTAATCTCTGGTTTATGCTGCAACAGCATTAGTGAAACATCTTATTTCATGGTTTTGTTGTAGTTAAGCATGCTAGGAAATAACCTGACTTGTAGTATGTTTACAATATTCAAAGAAACAAAAGCTCTAATAGGACCATAAGTAGCTCTGACTCAGGATATAAACAACTATCAAATTTGTTTACTATTACAGATGTCATAATACGTTCTTGTACAATGTATATTGTACAACAGTGTACAGTACAGTTGCTGTGTAGTGTACAATGTTGTATAATGGGTTTCTTTGTTTTGGTTTTTTTTTAAGCATTAGTACTTTTAGAACCTGTTCTGGTCTTAACACACATAGCTGCATGTTGAGCATCCTTTATAACTGCCTCTCAGGCCATGGCTGGATTGTTCATTGTTTTCCCACCTTACCACTATAAAAGCTGGCAGTTTTATTTCTACACATATGTTCCTAATTTTCTATTTAGATTACTGAGTTCTCCATTGTGTTCATACCTGATACTGCATTCACAATTCAGTAAAAAAAAAAAGAGAAATGCTAGTGTTCAATTACTTTCCCCTAATGCAGGAAATGTCCTAACAGCCTATTTCTTGCCTTAATCTTTCACACCTATAACAATGTGTGAAAAAATTTATGTCACCGGTGGTTTATGTCCATGGAGGAGACAGAGGAGTCCTGTTCCTTTTATTTTTGAACAAAGAGAGAGGCTATGGGGCATTTCCCTGTGGGGTCTCTCAAATTGTTGGAGGACTGCAGCTTCCTTTCTATCCTAATTTTCCCAGCTACAGAACCTTTGCCCATTCTCTATTGGCTGAGGTACTTGGGATGTACAGACTTCCTGATCTGCCTGCTAAATGTGCCCCTTAATATGCTCCCTCATGTATAACATATGATACATAACCATTAAAATAGCTTTAAGTCTACCCTGGGTGGGGAAGTTAAATATTCATAAACCTATTAAGTCTTTGTTCTTCTCAAAGTTCAGGAGTTGAGCATGACCTTGGCTAAGCAGCGGTCCCTGTCAATTAGTAACATTTTTTGAAATTGATGCTTTGTCCTGTTACTTCCTTATCCACAAGTCTCTGGCCCTATCTGCAAGCGGATTCACACAATCTGTCTGTAAAGACATATTCATCGTATTCCTTTCAACAATTCTGTCTGATCTGCTGATCGACTGTTTTCTTACACTCTCAGAATCCATGCTTTGCCTAGTGATTGGTATCCAGCCTAGTGTATTTTCTCTTTCTTGTGCATACTTTTGTTTTTGAATGTTCTGCAGATACATTCAGGAAAGTTTTCTTGTATTCTTTAAGTTCTTCAGGATTTGCTGAACTGTGATGCCACTGGAAAAAATCTTCCTAGTGGTTAGCAGATATGAAGGGCAGTGACAGCCCTCCCATCCCAAATGCCCTTAGATGATTTATTTTGTATATTTTTTATGTTTGTTTACCTTTTCATTGGGACATCCTCTATCCCTTCTTGCACATCTTAACTTCTAAGCAGTTAAAATGTAGTCTGTTTTTTCAAGTTTCTTCCTTGAAAATTTGTGCATGCTGGTATAAATGAACGTAAATGCATAATGTTTGTCCTTCCTTATACAGTAGAAGAGCATATAGTCTACTAATAATCCCTACAGGGGGCATGCATAATGTAAAGCTGGTAAAATATGCACATATTACTACTGAGATAAATATTACTAGAGGAGGTTAAGACAAAATAAAAAACTAGTCTCAATCAAGAGATTAGTAGTATTCAGGCATGTTGGATTTCTTCATCATCCAGAGCACCATTAACCTTCCAGCTGCAAGCCCAGACAGCTGCCATCTGTTAAAATAAGTCTTCTCCCCCATCATAGCCATGGATTATAGTTTTGGATATTTATCTCTTACTTCAACAGCAGGCGTATTTCTATGTTCAGATAGCAGGGGGTAAGCTCTAAATTTTGTTTTTAATTTAGTTTAGTGTGTATTTAGATACATATGAATTTGAACTCATTAGTGCAAAAGTTAGCAGAAAATTTCAAACTTGAACTAATTTTGAAATACAAGGGTTCTGTATTTTGTTATTGCTGTTCATTATTCTTGAAAATATTTTAGATTATACATTTTTTAATTGAATTACTTTGATTTTTTTGTTCAGGTTATTACTAAACTCAAGATTTTAACACCACTAGAAATAATAATGTCAAACACTGCTTGTGATGCAGGGAATACAACAAAATTGTTCAATCTGATAACAGAACATTTCAAGGTAAGATCTAAAATTTCATTCAATGTTTTAGAGTTGTTGTTGATAACTTTAATATGATGGTTGATTTGAGAGTTTTGTGCAACTTTTAAAATCTTAAGTTCAGACAGATTTTGTTTTCTATGATTTTCAGGTCTAATTTTAGAATGATAGTGAATAAACTAAAGGGAGCTCCCATGCTGCCACGTCTAATACCGACAATTACAGAGATAGGTATATGCTGATGAAAGCTTAAAGTTTTGAATTTGTGGCATTGGGTGATTTGAGTAATACCAAACCTAGGAAAAATACAGAAATTAAAAAATAAGCACTCTCCTTTATTTCTCCCTTGTTCTTCCAACCTGATAAATCAATGGGGCTTGTGTATCATAGAATAGGAAAAAAGAGCACTTTCACCGTAAAAGAGAATGAGATGAACTAGTATAAGTAATTTGAGTATTAAAGCCTCAGAACCTTAAAAAAACCTATTAATTACTACCTGAATTACTTCATGCCTACAGAGCTGATGGTTTCTTTATGAGAGCGCTTTTACTTCTTCTTCTCTTTTTCTCACATAAATCACTTGTGTATCTCACACCTTCAGTTACATTGACCTACTTGTGCTAGTAAGCTAGAATGAACACTCCAATGAAGACAGATTACAGAATCAGCTGATAGATTTCTTGGAAACATATCACTAGAAAAATACAGAAGTCACTTTTCAAACTATTTGCTTTCATCCCCATCTTCACAGTATGTGACTTTTACAACTGTCCAGAGAAAATACTTCAATGAAACAAAGGGTTTGGAGTACATAGAACAATTGTGTGCATCTGAATTTAGCACCATTTCCATGGAAGTCCAATCGAAGTATGTTTAAGGAAAAGCACACTGTGTCCAGATAAGTTTTTAACAAAATCATTTTATGTACTCATTACGTGTGTCTGTTGTGTTGCAAAAGTTAGATAATTATAACAGAGCTGTCTTTTTATTTTGCCCTCCAGTGTTTCTGATGTATCTACAGATGTAAATAGAAAGCCTGTTATATAGTTGGGTGGGTTTTGAGTTTTCACAGCTTTCCACTTCTTCTTTTTCATTCTTTTCTTGAAGATACCTTTCAAGAGCTATCATTTTCTATATATCAACAATTTTAAGTGTTGATACTTGGTGACCAAGGTCTTCAAGTCACATGTGTCTGTTGAAATACATATAGTGTAGGCTGTCAAGTGTACAGAGACTCAAACATGTATGAATATTTGATTTGCATGAATATATGTTCACTAGATATGAGTTCATGCGTATTTAAAATATACTGCTTTTTCAGTGCTATCAATCACGGTAGTTGCCAAACCGCAGTAGTATGAATGTTATTTCTGTAGTGCACTACTTTTGTGGTATTTCAATAGCAGTATTCAACATTCATAAAAGATTGTTTCTTCCCAAGGTATTACTGTCTTGCAGCGGCTGCAGCTTTGCTAAAATATGTTGAATTTATTCAGAACACCGTTTATGCTCCCAAATCACTAAAGGTGCGTTTCCAGGGGAGTGAGAAAACAGCTATGATAGATTCATCATCAGCACAAAATCTTGAACTTGTGATTAATAACAGAGATTCTCGGTAAGAGTAGTTTTTCCGACTTATGTTTTTATAAAGATGGATTTCACTAAGTTTCCTTGACATTTGTGTCAAAGAGCTGACCGTTATATTTATTTCTATATGAGAGAACTTGCATACCAGTCAGAGCTTCTAAAAAAATATTTTGACAGAAATATGTTACAATTCAGCACAAAATTTCTAGCGCAGGAAATCCTAAAGTGAATTGTAGAAAGAGATGATGCATAATCATCTTTACATTGATGTGTATGTTTTATTCAGACTTGAAAATTTTATTTATGCAAAATTTCACAGAGTATGAAATGAAAGAGGCAATATTTCTTCAAGTTTCTTATGTTGGATTAAAACACCTACATTTTACTCATTTTACACAAGATACATGCTTCCGCCTTGAAAGGTTGTTTTGTTTTCTTTTTGGATCTAATAGTAGGAAAGACAGTAACTTCTATAATGATGGGAATATACAATGTGGTAATTGATTGCATGATAGTTTTCCACATTGAGATCAGTGCTTGGAGCACTTCCTTCATTGGGAATTAGTCGCCTCATAGGCAGAAGAAACTTCAAGGCTTAGCTTCTCCAGACTGTGACACTTCTGGTTAGCGAGAGAAATACTCGGAACTTGAGTTTTGCTGCCTGTCAGGTTCTGAGCTCCACCTTTGTTTAGATATCCACCTAATCTCCCTGATATAAAAAGAGCTTTCCCCTTGGGAAGATGCAATAGAACCGCAGAATGCCTTGCATAGGAAAGTACTTTCAGAGCAATATTTTTCAGAAAAAACACTTTTCTGTTCCTTATTTCACAGATGGTTTTGAGAGGAAGGTGGTTACAGGAGGAACTGAGCAACAGTAAACTGCTTTAAGTTTCTTGGGGGGGGGGCGGGGGGTTAGCATCATTGATGCAGAACTTTTGCTGATCCACTGGCAGTTTTGAATAAGCCAAACATAGCTATTTTTATTACGCAGCTCTTACCCCCAAAGCCTGTTTGGGTATTTTTGTATTAGGTATCTGCAGGTAGAAGTTAATAGCAGAGGCACACACCGGAAATACCTAAGTCAAATTGTGTGCCAATCTTAATTCTGGAGGAACTTGTCTTTCTTCATTTAACTGTGCAGGGAAATAAGTTCTCGGTTGCCTAAAGACAGGCACTGTGGATACTCTCCCAAATGTAGAGTTCCACTTAAGCGTTGTCATGTGTTGCATCGTACAGTAAATGCACCCTTAGTACAACTGAGTTTGAATTCCCCCCCCCCCCCTTTTTTTATTTTATTTTTTTTAAATCTTCTTGACTATTGCTTTGCTTTTTTTATACCATGGTATTTCAGGGTGTTTCTGCTCACTCTGTCTGTCCACCTACCTATTTAACTGCCTATCTATCTTCATGGTGTTTGTTTTGTGTACTTGTATCTTCCTAATGAAGTTCTGGTTTAAATCAATGTGTTGTTATGGCCCCGGTATTTCACAGGTCTTCTCCCAGCCAAAAGCACAGAAGATTTCAGGTTTCTAAAACCGTTTAAGTGTGTAGTAGGTGAAAATATTATAGATGGCTTATTCTACATAGATGCAATCACCCTTAAGTGTGAAACCCTGGGATATGTAACATGTAAAAGCCGTAAAGATGCAACTAATACTTAAAAATTATAAGCATGTTATTTAGCTCTTGTATTGACTGAAATACGTTCTTTAAAAGAATAAAACCAAAAATTATTTCTCTTTTTGACTTCTAAGTATTTTAAATTACTTTCAGAGATGTATTTCAAGTAAATTGTTCTGCACAGTATTTGATCTCTGATTATAACTTGATAATTTGCCTCCTTGTGTGGGGTTGATACGTTCATTTTAAACTAGTTTAATTAGAGAGAAAATGTGAACTTTACCTCTGCAGTAGCAATGGTATACTATTATGAATACAATACTAAGTACAAATGTATTTCTATACTTACATGATTGAGGGCTAGTATTACATTAAATTACATTTAATTGCCTAGCTTCCTAAACTGCTGCAGTTCATCTAATATACATGGTAAGCAGGGAGATGATAAGAATGCCTCAGATTTGTAGGATACTCTTGCATGTAAATGTTTCCTGACACTTGGCATATTTTTTTTTTTTTGGTGCATTTATTCTTCACATCTATTTTATTTTCAAAGGAGTGGTCACACACTCCTTGGTGTTCTAAATTATACTAAAACTCCCGGTGGAAGTCGAAGACTTAGATCTAATATCCTGGAACCTCTAGCTGATGTTGAAACAATTAACACAAGATTGGACTGTGTTCAGGAGCTACTTCAGGATGAGGAGCTCTTTTTTGGTCTTCAAGCAGGTAGTAGTTTATTTTGTCATACCAATTACTATATATTATTTTTAAACATTTTTTTTCTAATATAGGGAAGTATGTAGTGTGACTCAGTATGTTTGAAAAGTGTTTTTTAATGATTTGTTAGGTAACATAGTGAAAATTTAATTTTTTTGAGTAATTTTATTATCATAGTGATACTTTTCTCAAGTATTTTGCTTAGAAAAGTTGAATTTCTCTGACAAAGTGTATAGAAGTCTGTGAGCCAACAGCTTTTTAAGAGTTGGGATTTGTCTCTTTTCCTCTGTGGCTGCGTATGCATTATATTTGATGTATACAAGTATATATAATGTATGCATGAAAAAGAAAGCACATTGCTTAAATACCTGTGCATAAATACTTCTTTCCTGTTGCTTCATAAAACATAGTCCAGAGAAAGGTAAAATAAAATACTAGAATTAGTCCACCTGAAACTGGATCATATAATCTTTATCTGTGTCACAAGAGAAATACGATTCAATCTAAGAAGAAAAAGTATTGCCAATATGGCAGATGTCTACCTATACAATAATCACTACATGCTTATGTATAGTAAGTCATAAGTATAGTTACAACAAAATACTTCTGATATTAGCTATATTTAAGCTAGTTTTTACCCTGTAAGTAATTTGTGACAATAGAATGTAAGGAAAAGATTGGCATTAGTATAGCTAAGTAATAGTGTGCTTTCAAAGAAAATACATTTTCTTACAGTTTCAGTTTAATTTCTGATGTGTATACTTTTGTTTTACAGTTATCTCCAAATTCCTGGATACAGAACAATTACTTTCAGTTTTGGTACAGATTCCAAAGCAGAATACCGTATGTTTCAAAATACACCTTGGAAAATCAATTATCTGTCTATAGCATGCAATATATAAATGTGATGTCAAATTCATCTTAATTTATGCAGATGTACTTCTGAAAATGTTTACTCTTTTATCACTCCCACTTTATTCTTCATAAATGTACATTTTATTCAACAGTACTCAGAGAAATTTTCTTCACATCAGCATAAATGAAAAAAGCATTTAGTGACTTACTGTCCTAGTGACTATGTCTAAAAGCAAGGGTTTTTTTTCATCAGATCATATATCAGTCTGTATATTAACACATGTAATAAAAATATCAAAATTTAATAAATACACATAGTTCACCAGTGAATCTTTGTTGAGACCAGATCCAACAGTTAACTACAGTGAGCTTGAGGTTACTGAACCTCAACTTTGTTTCCACTAAGCATACTGAAACCATGGTGTTAAAAGTTACATTTGCCTACTGTATTTGAGTTGGGTATTTCTGCCACTGCTTTTGATGATTCCTTATGATTATGCTTGTGTGCCAGCATCCTAGATACACACAACTCTTTCACCTCTCAGTGTCTTTTCACATGCTGATTTACCTGCTTAGATAAGGGATTTGTCTAATTCTAGTTAAAGAAATCAGGTACAGCCTCAAACAGGACAATAATAAATGCAGATAAGTATCTTTAATGACATAATCAAAACCCAAAATGTTTATTGCTCCCAGCTTTCCTTGTAGAAATGTGTAATATGAGTTCATGTGTATGACTAAAACTGTCACACAGGATACTTTTATGTATGCATAGGACCATGCGCACCAAACATTTTTAATGCACTGTTTTCACCATTGCCTGGTTCCGGTATAGCAGAGCTTAGTGTTCATGCAACAGACATGCTTGTTCAAGTGCTAGCTCAGTTGCTTCTATCATATGCTAGATTAGGTAATTCAGTATGTTTCATTCCTACTCTCCATAAAATTTTTCATTGTAAACTTTCCACCAGTCAGCAGGTGAGATGCACATCTGAGAAGCCTACAGTTTCAGTTACTAAATGTATCAGTGGTATGTTCAGCAGAGCATTCTCTCATCCTAAGGAGGCTGCCAGTCACACAGAATCACTAGGTTGGAAGAGCCCTTCAAGATCATCCAGTCCAACCTGTGCCCTAACACCTCAACTGAGCCATGGCACTGAGTGCCACATCCAGTCTTTTTTTAAACACATCCAGGGATGGTGACTCCACCACCCCCCCGGGCAGACAATTCCAACATTTTAAAAATAGGTTTGGAAAGCTCAACTTTTTTTTAATAACTGCTCTCTCTCCAGGTTATGTCATACAGTTTTAAAGTAGTTAGGAAAAAGCATGAGTTTCTTAGAGGGACTAATTGTCCTTTTAAGAAAAAAAAATTGATATTCGTTACATAAATAACATCTGGCGCTTCAAGGGGACTCCAAGGGGCAAAAGCCTTACACTTCAAAAACTGTGTTTCATCCAGTCTTGCTGAGATGTGGTACTTGAAAAATCATGTTGTTGGTGAAATCATGTACTGCCTTTGGGCTTAAGTGTATCATGTGCAGAGATGCACTTTTAACCCTAGTTTAGTTAAAATTCCTGTAAGAACTAGTTAGTCAAAGATCCATTCCACGACCACTTTTTTATATATGACCACATCGGTTCTTTTGATCTCTTGATTCCTTCATGAGTCTGAGAGCCCATATTTATTTGGAGATTAGCATTCTTCCATTTGTGCATTTAGCACTATTTAGTTCTATATTTTACAAAAAAATCCCTGTATATGACTGCAAGATAAGAGATGCCCTCAGTTGCAAGAGTAAAGAGATATTATATATGAATGAGAAAAGATTTCACATAGAGTCATGCTCCTATGTTCGTGTGCAATCTATGTTTATCTGTGTTATTTCCTTAAAATCCTGTTGCACAGTGCATGTGTGCTGCAATATGCTATGTCCTAATGTCAGCAGCAAAATTCTTTATCGTGAGTATTAATGGGACATAGAAGACAAGGTCAAGGGTTTCTGTGAATGAAAGATTTTGAAGAACAGCCATTATTGTGAGAAAAATTTTGAAATATATACTGAATTTTTTATTGCCATATGAGTAGATGTTTAAGGATGTACGTATATTAACCAAAGATAAATCAACCAAACTGTGTTATGTTGTGTTTAACAGCATTAATGGAAAAAGGTGGTGTGCTCCATTGTAATGCATAATGTATTTGCTTTGAATAAGTCTACAAATTGTGTAGAGCTTGTATAGAGTTAACTATACTTAGAAGATGAAAAGTTTTCACAGCTTGGACTAGCAGGGTGTTCTTGGAGTCAGTCATTATCGGTTCAAACATTGGAAAATCTGAACTATTGATGGACAAACTATCACAGCAGGCAGTGTAAAATTTAGGTAAACATTTTTTGTGCAAACACAAAGTTGTTAAAGTGAGTTATGAAGTGTTTCAGGAATTGTCGTTAAATGTATAAGCCTGCTACTGTAAGAATGAGTTCTACTAGCTCTTAAGTACTTTTCAGAACAGTCATACAAACACCTCCAATATTGGAAAAATTTTTCAACAGGTTAAAACAGCTGAATCAAAAATAACTAATTTAATCTACCTGAAGCATACCTTAGAACTTGTGGAGCCTCTGAAAGTAAGCAGTCTTCATTCTTTTTGTTTTTGCTTTTTTAAAATGAAGTACAGACCATTTTGTCCTTATTTTTTATTAAGTGCAGTTTATTAAATTTCATAGACTATATCAAGTCAGAAGGGATCAGTAGAGTAAAAAAAAGAATATAATTACAAAACACGATACTGCCAACATAGTATGTTGATTCTTTATACCAGTCGGACACACATTTGTGTCTATAATGTGAAGAGCAGGAATCCATTACCCGAATAATTGATTATGTAAGAAACATTTAACTGAAACTCCTACTCAGATTCCACAGACTATTTACACAACTGGTGATTAACCTCACTGAATCTGAACATTTTCAGTCGTTTAAAAAGGCTGCAAAAAGAAGTAACTGCCATGTTCATATTTTAATCTTCAACAGGCTGCTTTAAGAAGTTGCAATGCACAGCTGCTAAAGGCTTATTACAATTCTCTTGAAGATGCAAGGTATTTATCGTAATACTTAGCTATTGTGTTAGAAACTGTCATCTCAAAAGTGCCTGTAAGATGAAAGGTGTTGTATCTTTGCTTGTAGTTATGGGTATAGTTCTGGGTATATCTCAGGTTTTTTGATTAAAGCTGAATTTAATTGTCAGAAAATCTAGTTTTCAACTAATGAAAACAGGGATAAAAGCAAGAGAGCTAGCTGTGATAGCGGAGTTGCTGCTGAACTGGACTTGCTTAGAAATAATTCTGAAAAGATGAGTGGTTTCTTAATCACCATAATAATGCAAAAAGCAAGTGTTGTGCATTTGGAAAAAAAAAAGTGCATTTGGGAAATAATTTATATCTCCCAAAGATGTGAATACTGTTTTTAATCAGACTTTGGTACACTCAGCAGTTCATTCTGAGGTGAAAATAGAAATGAAATGTAGTTTTTTGTTTTAACAGTAGAAAGTTTAAAAGTAGCTTCACTTACTTGCAATACTGATACTTGTAATTTGGGGATGATACTGCAAGTAACAATCATAAACTATTATGTGTCTAATTAGTGATACAACTGATATTGCAGATTTGGAATTATACTTGAAAAGATTACAACTGTAATTAATGATGATACAAGATACACAAAAGGATGTCTGAGCATGAGGACCCAGAAGTGCTACGCTGTTAAGCCTAACATCAGTGAATTCCTTGACATAGCTCGTAGAACATACACAGAAATTGTTGATGACATAGCAGGTATTTCTAAACTAAAACTTGTATTTATTTGGAGTTTAAATTACATGGCAAATGACATACAGAAGCCATCTAATTATATGTGTTATAACCTTCTCCTATGTAAAAAGTGTTTAGTATTGGTATGAATTGATTGTCATTGATAAGCAACTGAGGTTCTCCATTTCTGGATAAAAACTCAGTTTTATTTTAATAAAATTGAATAATTATATGGTGATTCCTATGTTCAAAGCTCTGTTAGTCCTTGTCTTCTTAAAGTGCAAAAAAAGTTGAAGTAATAGAACAGAATTACTCCACCTAAAACATTCTGCATAAAACATATAAATCTTTGGTTTAGCTTCTTCATTTATCTGAGTTCTTTGTTCTTTATATTTTAGGCAATCTTGATCTATCCGTGGACTAGGGTATTAAGAGTCATAAAATATGAACAGAAGGAGTTTTAGCATGATGTGCATTATTTTGTTTAGTAGCCTTCCTGTTTATCATTTTGTTGAAATAGAAGAAAAAAAAAATTCTTATGAAACTGATTTCCTTTTTTTAGTATAAATTGTTGATTTATAGGTAAAGGACCATCCTAGTTTACTCTGTAGTCAGAAATAAAAGAGCATCAGAAACTTTAGCACCCATCTTCCTGTTTTATTCTAATCCCACATTCACACATAGTGAAAAATACAGATGGTACTGGGTTTGTATTTCTGAAACCTTCCGTTAACAGTTTCCATCTTCGTAGTACTAGCACAAGGGGGAATGTATTATATACGTTCATATACATGAATGTATATATTTTGGGTTAAATCTTCGTATGTGGTATGTAGGTATGATAGCACAACTTGGAGAAAAGTACAATCTACCAATGAAAACAAGTTTCAGCTCTGCTCGTGGATTTTTTATCCAGATGAATGCTGATTGTGCAACATTACCTAATGGCCAACTTCCTTCAGAATTTACAAAGGTATCTGTGCAAAATATGTTTTAGCATAATATATTTATATACTTTATTTGCAATATGTAATAACATTAATGAAGTATATATTATACAGTAAACAGCAATAAAAATAATTTCAGTGAAGATATTTAGAAGTAAATGAAGTTTTAATTGGGTTGTTTTTATAACTACCCTATATTCAGTTATATAATCAAAAGTGCGCAAGTACACGCAATTATGTTTTGTGTATGAATAAAGCTGTATATCTTGCTAATTGTTACCTTAAGTGGAATTTTCATTAAAAAATTATATAGCAAAAATGAAACTGGGCATTGTTTTTTCTCTTTTATTTCCTTGTATGGTTCCCAGTTTGGTTTTTAGAAGCTGTTTTTCCTTCTGATATTAAGGCAAGCTCTTATTGTTGGTTTCAATTCCCCATAGATCACGAAAATGAAAAACACATATAGCTTCACTTCAGCAGATTTAATAAAAATGAATGAAAGATGTCAGGAGTCCCTGAGAGAAATATATCACATGACCTACTTGTAAGAACTGTTAAAACTATTTAATATTTGCTAAGTATGTTTATTTTCTTCAATTATCAGCTAATTACCTGGGGTTTTAAAGGTATCTTTCTGTTAAATTATGGCTACTTACAGAAATAGTCTAAAGCAACAAATATGCTTCCTGAGAAAAAAAAAGGCCATAAATTGTGTATCATGTTAAACATGATTGCAGATATATTGGCATTTATTCATTGAAGTGGTCATCATGTAGAATTTTTATGGGTGAATTATCTGCATAAAATGGCATAATGAATGCATTAGTTTTGCATCAGTAATGCAGAATTGTTACTTTTAGTTGGTTCTTTATATTTAGAGTAGAACTGTCTATTTCTGTATCTTGTCCTTGCTGCATGTCATGTTGCTCTCCTCTCTGATTTGCAAACTTAGTAAGTTTACCTGTCAGTTGAATGGAAATTCTTCCTAGCAACCATGTAGGGGTTTTTTAAAATGAAAGTCTAAGGGAATTAGAGTTGCATTACACATGTTAATAAAACATACTTGATCCCATAGCTATATTTTTAGTTCATTCTCTGTGTGAAGCTTTCATATGAGCTGTTGGTGTTTGAGGTATGTGTCTTGTGTCTGATCAGCGGAATGTTAGCTGAGATGATGGTACAAGATCTTAATTTACTCCAAAGAAATGTATACATTTGCTCGCATCTGGTAGACATGATTGTGATTTATGAGTGACTTTTTATCCTAAAGTACACAGTAGGAACATTATAGTTTCTTTATTTCTGTAAGTTGTATAAAGTGACAGGATGTGCCGTGCAACAGCTAAATCGGTGTCTTACTTCAGAATAGTGTGTAAACTACTGAATGAGATCTATGAACACATTCATTGCTTATACAAGCTGTCCGACATTGTGTCTATGCTGGATATGCTGCTTTCATTTGCCCATGCCTGCACTCTTTCTGATTATGGTAAGTTTCTTCTTTGATTCTGTTATGGGCCAAATAAAGACCCTTCTGATAGAGAATAACCGTCTCTTTTGTCTGGTTCCATTTCTTTTTCTGTGTCTCAGTAATCTTTAGGTGGGTGTCTCTGATCTGTCCTTGCCAGTTTTATGCCGATGTTCTTTCTGGTTCCATTCATCAAAATTCTGCTAGTTAGCTGCCATAAACCTTGCCAGTCACTCTTCTCAAAACAGTTTAAGCATATTCTGTTCAAAAGCATGAAGTGTATGGACATTCTCTGATTACGCTTTTTTCTGTTCCATTAATGCTGATAGATAAAGAGGAACCATGTGTAATCAGTTCAGAAAATAACTGTATGCTGATAGAAATTCATAGAGATAGTTCCAGCATCAAATGGACCTTTGTAGGCATGGTACATTCCCAAATAATCAATATGGTAACATGTAACAAAAGTCAAAGGAATGCTGCTTTCTTGTTTACCATGCAAATACAGGGTACATATGTAGAAGTAACAGGAGTCCACAACCCTTGTACTTTATAAAAATACTTTGGCTCTTTGTGTTTTTATTACTAGAGTCCAGCCCTACTTACTAGGGAACAAAACCACAGAACATTAATTTAGAAATAAAGTTTGGTTTCTTTCCATAGTGTTAAATCACGAAGGCTTGCATGGTGATCAGAATCTGTACTGAAAGTGGCTGGTAATTCTTTCCAAGAGCTCTGCTCTGGAAGACTTAAATTTATTTCAAAACATACTAGTTTAATAATGTAAAGGTTCCCACACTAACTCCTTGTTGTTTTACATCTTTTTTTTTCTCGTTTAGTTCGTCCAGAATTTACTGATACTTTAGCAATCAAGCAGGGATGGCATCCCATTCTTGAAAAGATAGCTATGGAAAAACCTGTGTCTAACAACACTTACCTGACAGAGGGCAACAATTTTGTCATTATTACAGGACCAAATATGAGTGGAAAATCAACATACCTGAAACAAATTGCTCTTTGTCAAATTATGGCACAGATTGGTGAGTGAGAGTGTACAATATTAATAATCTTCTGCAGCACATTTTTTCCCCCTGTTTAAAATATTTATACAGTTGAATGATTTAGCTTCCAGAATAACATTAAATCTAAATGAAATATCAACAGGTAATTTGTAACCCATTTTCTTCTGTCAGCTCTTGTGTTGCTGACAGAGGCAACTGTAAGGTTTTTCATCTGCCATCGGAAACTTACGGGGCCCCATCTGTGCATCTTGAAGCCTCCCTGGTCTATCTTCAGAGAACCACAGTTGCATGCCCTAGTTCTTTGGAGCACCATAACCCAATCTAGCCCTTTATGCTAGATGGATAGTAAGTGTCCTTTAAGTATGCTGGTCAGACAGGTGTGTTAGGCATCCAAAAGAAACACATGATATTGAGCATACCCAAATTACACAGGGAAGCATGTTTCCAGACAAATACAATTAATAGACAAATAATTACTTCAAATAAAAGTAGTAGCAAATACTGCAAGGTTCTGTTACTAAAGTTATAAAAGGAGACCAAGTATTTTTAAAGTCTAATTGAGACTCCTATATTGAGGAATTCCTCGTGACTTTTTTTCTTAAAAGTAAGTCTGGTAGCACAAGTCAAAGACCTAACTCTGTAGAATGAAGGTCATTAGCAGTAGTGAATAAAATTTATCCATCGTGCATTTGTGGCTTCAGTCCCCAATAACTGCAAGTTCTTGAGGAATTGCTCTCAAAAACATGAGTTTAATATGAATAAAGCTGACTCTGAAGTTTTTGGCAAAAGGTTCCTGTTCTTTCATATTCAGTAAAACTACTGTACTTTGAAGTCTGGTAAAGGCAACATAATCTTGGTTTTGGGAAACCAAGATTATGTTCTCGGGATTAGTAAATTGATGGCCACAGAAATGTAAAACTATCCTAGAGTTCATTGTTTTTTCTGCATCCCTTTCGACTGACACCTTCAGGCATGTGCTTTCTTACAAGTTTCATGATAAGCTTCTTTAATTATCATATCCGTATAATAACTTTTTTCTTATAAATTAATGGTATAATGTAGTCTTACCAAGCTAACAAGTAAGATGCATTCTGCTGCACAAAAACCAAGTGTGAAAGTAATTTTTTCCCAGTGATGTATTCAGGCAAATGTCATAGTGATGAGAGAAATTTGTATTTTACTTGCTTTGTAGGTTCTTATGTCCCAGCAGAGTATTGTTCTTTTCGAATTGCAGAGCAGATTTTTACCAGAATAGGTATGGATGATGATATTGAAACAAATGCATCAACATTCATGAAGGAAATGAAAGAGGTATGAAATATAGCTATCTATGTCCAAGGCCCATTTTTACTGTTAAACTAACAGAAATTGTACTAGTATATTTCCACTGAAAGAGTGAACTTTGAAAAACAGTCAAAAATTCAGCCTTCATCTCTTTTATGATAAACTATAGAAACCCTCTTAAATAGAAAGCTAATACAGTGTGAGTAAAAATCACTGCTTTGTTGGATAGGGTAAAATTGCTTTATCTCAAGAGATTTTCTAAACATTTCTGCATTATGTTCCATCTGAATAACAAAAATTTTCTTTTTAAATAAAACACATAGTAATGATAACACTTTGAATATTTTTCTAGATAACGTACATCATACAAAATGCTAATGATAAATCCCTCATCATTATTGATGAACTTGGCAGAGGTACCAGTGCCGAAGAAGGTATTGGCATTTGTTATGCTGCCTGTGAATATCTGTTGAACTTAAAGGTAATTCTGTTTTGAAAGAAATTTAAGCCTTGGAATTGTCTTGTCATCCCGAAAGTAAATACAGTATTTTTGCGTAATTTAACATCAGTTTTGCAAAGATTACTTGGCTAAAAACAGTATTTTTCATAACCAGTGTATAGTCAGAATTACAGTTGATAGAGGAAACATGATGACATAAGCTGCAGTTCTGTTCACTGGTGGTTGTGATTGAGCCCCAATCAGCTGCTAAACACTACGCAGCTGCTTGCTTTCTCTCCATAGTGAGATGGGGGAGAGATCAGCAAGGTAAAAGTACCAGAACTTGTGGGTTGAAATAAAGACAGTTTAGTAAGTAAAGAAAGCCACATGCAGAAGCAAAATAAGGAATTAATTCTCTGCTTCCTGTTGGCAGGCAGATGTTCAGTCATTTCCTGCGGTGCCATATTTCCTCACAGTGACTGTTACCAGAATGCCAAATGTCCCTCCTTCCTCCTCCTTCCTCACAGTTTTTGTGTAGTATGGTGTGAGATATCTCTGGGGTCAGTTTGGGTCAGCCATCCTGGCTGTGTCCCTTCCAAGCTCCATGAACACCTCCAGTCTGCTTGCTGGTGGGGCAGGGTGAGGAGCAGAACAGCCTTTGGTGCTGTGCGAATGCTACTCTGCAGTGGCTAAAACATGAGTGAGTTATCAGTACTGTCTTGATCACAAATCCAAAACAGCCTAACACAAGCTGCTATGAAGAAAACTAACTCTAGTCCATCTAAAACTACTGGTCACAATTTCTTTCCACCCAGTCTGTTTAGTTTAGCTTATTTAGTTTTAATTTTGCTTTATGCTTGAATGTTAAAGGTTATAACAGAGGTTTTAAATTTGTTTAGAAAAGCGGAAGATGATTTTAGATGGATTGTAAATTTCACTATTGCTAGTTATGTGATCAACCTCAGGTGGCTGTTACATACCTTTTGAGTGTTTGTCTCTCCTCAGAGTTTATTTAGAGTACTTTTGTGGGTTTTTTGGTTTGAAAAGCTCAGGTACTTTCTGTCATTTGTACTTTTGATAAAGCATTACTTGAGAGAATTAAGCTACCATTTGACAATCACTCCAATCCACACCAGTCAGATTTTGTAAGCATCATGGATTTTCTTTTGTTTCTGATATTGATTTTCTTCCATTGAGAAATGGGCAGGAGAATCCCCAGTTGGAAAAGATGTACTTGCCAGTGGTAGAACACATCCCTGAAGGATTTTCATTTGCTTTAGTAATGTAAAGACAGCTTTTCAGTGTTTTGGAGGAAAACATGGACATCTGTGAGATTATTTAATTTTTCTTATTTATTATAATTTGTTTCTGGATCATTGCCAAAATAATTTTTTTCTTGTCTCTTTATTTAGGCATTTACACTGTTTGCTACACATTTCCTGGAACTATGTCATATAGATGCTTTATATCCCAATGTGGAAAACTACCATTTTGAAGTACAACATGTGAGAAGCAGTGCCGGAAATAAGGAGAAAATTGCTTACACGTACACACTTTCTAAAGGATACACAGAGGAGAAGAACTACGGTAATGGATTCCACTGTGACTTACAGTTGGCCTAAGTTACACAAGATATTTCACTTATTAGGCATCTAACAGTATTTTTTCTGATGACAGATTTCTCTTGAGTTTGTGTCTCTCAGAGAGATACAGAGATCTTCAGGTGAATAATTTGTCCTAAATAATTGTGTGTTTTAAGTAATCATGTAGTGAAATACTAGTTTTGGGTAGTATGAAGAACTTATATGATATTTTGTCATTAAAAAAACACCTTATTGATGTTGGTATCTCCTTGGTTCATGTCTGTTTGAATGAGTTGAGTCATTCTGAGCATATGCTACTTGAGTTCATTTAATCTGCATTTACAGAAGTGAACGAATGTTCTGCAGAGACTTAAAGATGTGTCTTCCATAACCATAAAACTGATTAACAGCAGGTTGGCCCTTTTTGATTACCAAAAAGAAGTCAAGTTTCTTTAAAAAAGGAGAGGAATTCTACAGTATATTAGGCTATGACAATTTTGAACAGGTCTGCAAAAGCATCAGTGTTCTCTGAAAAGTGGATTTACTTCTCTTTTAACTTTAGAATAAATTATAGTGTAGATTGTATAGATTAATTGTGAGTCAGTAAAGAAAAGAGTGAGTGACAAAGATTTAAAGAAATCTGTATGTTTCCAAATACTAGATTCGGATTTTGATTTGTTCATTTAGGTAACATTTAATCAAGCGGAGATTAGCTACACATGAACTTTTGCAAGCTTTTGGTAACCTAAGACTAGAAATTATTCCAGTTAAACTTCAAGTAATAGGACTTAAAACTTTTCTTGATCAGAATTTCAGAATAAGTTTGTTTGACTTGGGCATCACAAGCTCAATATTAGATGCTATGCCACCACTAACTCCAAAGAATTGTATGTTTACAGAGTAATTTCTGAGAACAGGAGACCTTTAGAAATTCAGTATTCATGTCTTGGCTTTAACTTACTTGAGCAAAGTCACATTCTAAGAAAGGGTGCAAGGGCCTTGATGACCCTTTTTCATTTTTGAACCTGCAGTATTAAATCACCCAATGAACCAAAGACTTCCCAGGGGTACAGACAAAGGAAAAAGTTAAAAGATCATGTTAGGGCAGGAAAAAATATTTACATCTCTTTCTTACCACAAGTGTGTGGAAGTTTGGCTGTTGGCCACAAAGAAGTTGAAAAATGGCATCCATGTCCACTGGACTTCTGGATATATTTGAGAGTGCAGTTAGCAAAACGTCTGTTTTTCCCTTCAAATTAAAAAACTGAACTGAGAAAGCTGTAAACACTATGGTGCCATTTTTTTCCTTTTAACCCCCCTAATGCGTCTCATTTTACTCATGTACAGTATTACCAGCAGTAACTTGATGTTAAGGTGTATTGCAGAGATAGCATTAAAACAAAGTAGACATCTTATTTGTAACTCTCTGAACCTTATTGCTTATTAACAAAAATTAAAAAAAAAAACCAAAAAACACCCCACAAACAAAAAAACTACACAAAGAGAAAATACGCCAAAATTATTTTAATAAAAATTAAATCTTTGTCCCTTAGAAAAACAGGCTAAGTTACTTCTGGAAGACATTAAATGGCTGGTAGGGATAAAAATTTCATTTAAAATCCTGATTTGTGTTTTATATGTTTAGGACTAAAAGCTGCAGAAATGTCCTCCCTACCATCATCCATAATTTTGGATGCAAAGGAGATCACAAATCACATTGCAAAACAAATTTTGGTATGTAGTAGAAAATTATAATGCTGTATTTCACAGTTTTTTATGCAACTCAAATGTATTTTTAGTTTCTGAAAGGATACAGGATAAGTGCTGCCTATGTTTTAGTGAAAACAGATTTCATTAAACTTTGTGTTTCTGGAACCAGTTCTGAAACATTATACTGAAGGTCACTGTTAGCTGACAACACAAAATAACCCTTGGGGTAAAGGAGTATTGGATGTAATGTGTGTATGCAAACCAAGAATGGTGAGATCAAAAACAGGCTGAAAAATAGCTAATACTGGTATTTTTATAATAGAACATCATTTATTTCCTATTTTAATGTATGTATATTTTTAAGAACAGCACAGGCAGAAAAGCACTCCTGAGATGATGAAACAGAGAGCTGCATACCAGTTAGCAATGAGATTGGTTCAGACTGCCAGAAATTCTCGACTGGACCCTGACAGTTTGCGTGTATATTTGAAAGCCCTGAAGAAAAAATATGAAGCCAGTTGTCCCACACCCGGACAAAATGATGAGCAATGTGTAACATAGGCTGTTGTTCTAATTTTTATGAACTGCAAGGTGATTCTGGTTTTTCCCACAGTATTAGTACTGTCTTTTCACATGATGTTATGTTTTTAATTCTTAGTCTAATTACACTCAGTAATAGAAGACCATATCCTTTATGGGTTCCCCCCCTCCCCCAACATACCTGGAATAAAAGCATTTGCCTTCTATGAGGAACACAATTCTTTTTGACAATGAATTGTATCATTTTCATCATTTTCGAGCAGCACTGAGAGGAGAGGGAAGGACAGGGACAGAGTACTAAGGAACTCAGAATTTCAGCCGTGACACAGAAGAAAGCTCAGATTGCAAAAAGGGAAATGTGTGTCCAAATTGCCTCAAAGCAGTTTTTGCTATCTGTTCTCGTTCAGTTGTGTCTTCTGAAATTGATACCATTTTATTCATTGTGCTGTGCAAAACACTTCTCACAATGCCAGGAAACAGATCATACTAAAACTGGAAGGAATTTGGATGTGTGGAAACAAGTTGTTGTCTCTTCTCCGGAGAAGAGTTCGATGTTAGTTGGCAGTAAAGGTTCCAGGTTTTCTCATACTTCTCTTGCTCAGTCTCAAAGTCACTGTAGGGTTTCCAAAGAACCTGCAACAGAGAAGCCTCTCATCATGTTCATTCTGATCACATGGAGATACTTGGAGGGGAAGAGAACAGATAAAGGTGAAATTTCCCTGAGAAAAGGTTTGGAGATCAGGCTGTTCACTGGCACATGGGCTGGGGTTAGGGCTGAGCAGCACCAAAGCTGGAGTACATCAACCATTAAGCTTTCACCTCACGTTTTATCAGGAGCTTTATGGCCCTGCCAAGAGACAGATGTTAATTAATTTGAGTCCCACGCCAAGATGTGACAACACCCAGTTCTGTTTGAGCTGGTGGTTTTTTGACACATTAATCAGCCACACTCATTAATAATTAGTCCTGGGGTTTGTTCCTGTTTTTCTTTCAGCCTTTCCTATTTTATTGTGTCTATATTTTTAAGAACAGCACAGGCGGAAAAGCACTCCTGAGATGATGAAACAGCAATGAGATGGCTTCAGACTGCCAGAAATTCTTGACTAGACCCTGACAGTTTGCAGCTTTCCACTCCTTTTCTCTCTCTGGTGTGTATTTTGTTTTCCTTTCTTGTCCTGTATGTCCCCCATCCCATTCCCTTTCTACTTCGCCCTCTCGTTTTTCTTTTATGGAATAAATACTCAATATTTATTTAATATATATTACCCAATCCCTCTCCCTGTTCTGTCCTGCTTTTTGTCTCTCGGTCTCACTTCCTGCCTGCATCTTTATTTCTCCTTCTTTCTTCCTCTCCTTTATCCTTTGTCCTGCACCATGACTGTATTTCTTTGTCCCTCTCGCTGTCCTTTTTCCTGTACCTGTGTGCACCTGCTGCCCAGTCCTTCCACTCATTGTACCCTTCTCTTGGTAAGTCTCTGCCCTGCTGGCTGCGCCTCTCCGTCTCCATCCCTGAGCCATGCCTTGCCCATCTTCCCCCCACCGGCATGTGCCGTGGTCATTGCCTCTCTCTGTCCTTGTTTCCCTCTTTGTATCCCTCTGTCTTCGCTGAGTGTTTGGCACTCTTTTTCTCTGTCCTTCTCCATGCCTCACTCATGTTCCTATTTTATTCTTGGTGGTCCTGTGGTGCTCCCTGTACCATTGTTTCCCATTGGATCCTTGTGTCCCATTCCCTGTGCCTGTTCTTGTTTTATCCCTCTCTGTCGTGCTGCCCATTCCAGTTTTGTTTTAGCTCGATTTGGCGAGCCACAGAGGGGATAAAAGCGGGGTGCCGGGTTGGGAGTCACTGGGAGGAGATTTTTTGAGTTAGCTTTGGAGACGGGGATTTCCCACATGTGACCGCTTCTGTGACATAAAGGGAAAGTCTCACTTTTGATCACAATGCTGAGGCGTGCAGGGCAGAGCAGGCCCGGTGCGTTGTGTCACTTGTCTGTTGTGTTCTCTGTGTCTTTTGGGCATCTCATCTTTTGTCTTAGCCCTTCCAGGGGCCTGTCGGAAACCCCAACATCGGTCTCAGCATCTCCGATCTCTGTCTTCCTCAGCCCGGTGCCCCCAAATTGCTTTGATTCGGGGGCTCGGTTGCGCATCGGGCTCGCATCTCTGTTCAGAAGCATCCAGTCCGATGTCTTTTCAGGTCTCGTTCTGGGCTGTATCCACAGCTGTGCATCGCCATGATCCATTATGGCAGATTAGGACTTGTATGAATGCAAAGATAGGTAGAGGATTCTGACTCTAGCAGTCTCGGGTATCTATCTTTGCGGTTCTTGGAATAAGTCATCCCATTAGCATTTTCTTCCTACAGGCTTCTCCAAGCCCTGTCAGCTCACCTTTGGTCTTACCTGAGTCAACTCATTCCAAGTTCCCCGGGTCCTTGCGGTCATTCTGGCCGAGAGCTTTCTCTCCCTGTTGCGTCCCCTCTTTTGTGGTCTCCAGTGTCACGGGTGTTGGTGTGGATTTCACCCTGCTGCAAAGCCTGGTATAGGGGTAATAGGACAAGTCCCAGGGGCTTGAAATTCGCAGTGTAGGGTGTTTATTGTTTTTCTTTTTAGGGTTTGTTGTTTTGGGGTTTTTTAAACGTTACTGAGTGTAATTTTGGTCTGATTTTATAGTAGTCCCTTGCCTGCCCCAGGTCGTGGGGCTGAGGGACCTTCGAGGGCGCTGCCGGCCGTACCGCGGGGCCCCGAGAGGTGGCGCTGTGGGTCCGGCTGAGCAGCACGAGCCCGGGGCGGGGTGGGGGGGGGGCGCAGGGCGTGCTCGGGGGTGCGGGACAGGCGTGTCAGCCCCGCGGGACGCGCTCGGCGCCGTGGGACACGCGTCACTTCTGCGGGATGCCCTCTGGGGTGCGGGACAGGCGTGTCAGCCCCGCGGGACGCGCTCGGCGCCGTGGGACACGAGTCACTTCTGCGGGATGCCCTCTGGGGTGCGGGACAGGCGTGTCAGCCCCTGGGACACGCTCGGGCGCTGTGGGACACGTGTGTCTCTCTCGCGGAGGCTGGGCACGCATGTCACCTCCACGGGTCACAAAGCCTTCGTGCCACCCCAGAGCCCTGGTCCTGGGGCCCTCTCAGTTTTACCTGGCTGCAGCCCATCTGTGCCTCACTGTTCCCTGCAGGAAAAGGGGGAAAGCACCTTGGCCACTCAGAAACTGAGTTAAAGCCAGGAGAGCTTGAGCATGGGCACCTGGCTCGTATTCCTCGAAGAAATGTGGGGGTTCCTGATCCCACCCCCCCACCCCCCCATATATACGTTATCTGAAACCTGAGTTTTTGATTGAATTAAAATGATTCCTTCTCACGGCATCTTCTTGTATATCCTAGGGAATTTATCCTGAAGCTCCCCCTATCCCAATGGTTTTGCCATGGAAGCTCCCCCTATCCCATGGTCCTCCCATGCAGAGCTCCCCCCATCAACCTGCTTCTCCCATGGAAGCTCCCCCATCTCTGTGGTTGTCCCAGCTGTGAGCGGCTGTGCCTTCTGTCCCCAGATGGATCTGCTGCTGTTCGTCAACAAGGCTGACTGTAAGTGCCTCAAGGAGAGCCACAAGCACGGCTTTGGGAACTGTTTGGGAACAAAGATTCCTCCTGCCTGGAGCCTGACTGTGACGAGCAGGTACGGCCAGCACGTTCCGGGGGATTGCCTGGATTTGCGGGGATGTTTTCCTGCAGGAGCTCTGGGGTGGGCTGGAAGGCTGTAAGAACACCTGGGGCACAAAGCTTGTGCCTCAGTGCTTTCCACACTGAGAATTCCCAAGCAGAGGAGTATATACTGGGCTATAAAGGGCCAGACTGTGTGGAATAGGGGGAAGTGACTACATACTTGTATTCTGGAGCACCCTTATTCCTCTTTCCTGTGCTGAGTTGGTTTCAAATGAAGAAACTAGTCTATAACTGTGGGGTTTTTCCTCCACAGCTGCTTATCCCTGTAGCTTTTAATCAGCCTGTAAAGCTTTACCCTGTGAAAATTCAGGGGCCGAACAGTGGTAAGTGGTGCAGATAGTAGACTATTTATTGTTGGTCCAAAGGCAAAGATTATAGTTTTATACACAACTAAATGTATTTATTGTAGTTTGATAACACAAAAGTATTTATTATAGATTGATACCCCAATAGAAGTACTTATTGTGGTTCGAGAAAAAAATAGAACGACTTATAATTTGATACCCAGCAGAGAGACACTTGGATGTAGTTCCAGGCTAAGTGAAAGCCACAGAAAGTTTCACCTTATTCTTTTTATGGTGATTCAGCTGACATTGTTCAATGACATACAATTTCCTAATGACCCGGGGTTCTGTCATTCCCTGTGAAATGTAATGGACATGGGAATCTCACATTCCTCTCTTTTATCCCAAAGCAAATTCTATCAAAATCTTCATCAGCCTCCCACACTCGATGGACTTTGAGGAAGCAGAAGGCAGGCTCCCAGGCCCTGGAGCTGGGCCCAGATGACTTCAGGGAAAATGGGGTCATCCGGTTCCTCTATGTAAAGTTCCAGAACGTCAGCAGTGTTGCAGTAAGTCCCTTTGCCCTGAGGCAACACTGGGAACACTGGGAATTGCAGAGACAACCACAGCCTCTTGGAGCTTCGGGGAGGGACCTGCTCAGAAGATGTCTCAGGGGCCTCAGTAAACATCAATAACTTGATAGTAATTCAGTTTTCAGCCAAATCCCAGTGAAGCGGTTACTTCTTAGATCCTGGGTTTGCTGGCTGAGTGTGAGAAGTGGAAGCTGGGAAAATCCCAGCTGGGGAGCTTTAACAAACTCCCAGGAAAACAGCTGTGTTCCCTAAATAATTATTGGTATCGGTGCTCAGAGTTCTGATCAGAAGCTCAATTTATTGAGCATACAAGGTGTTTATATAGGGTTTTTCTTGTAGGGCACTTACACAGGCTTCTGGTTTTGGTAACAGTTCTCCTTGGTTATGCATTCTTTATGGCATGGGTTGCTTGGTAATCGTTACAAAGTTTCCTAAGGTGTTTCTTGGTCACTTGGACCCCAGGGAGCCTTTATCTGTGTCTGTCTCTCACATGGTTTCTGCTGGGTCAGGCCCAAGGTACCAGGCTCCTCACTCAGTTCCATTATACTCCCCATTTCAATCCTGGCCATAGAAATGAGGAGGACAGAGCCCTTTATAATGGGAAAGAAGCTTTCATATGGTCAGTTCCCATGTCTGGAGTAGCTGATGCTTTAGGTGTTAATGCAGGGATGAAATTAGTCTTTTGTTTGGCTTTTTTTCTCCTCTTCAGTTGTTTGTCCAGTCCAATCATGGTGTGGAAGAGATGAAAAGGATCACATGCTTCCCATTTATTGGCACTCCAGTGCAGGCCACTGGCGTGAACAGCTTCAAACGAGTGAGTCCCTCACTAACCCCCCTGGGGAGCAGCTGCAGCCTCCTCCCGACTGGGCCCAGGGAGCAAATGCTTGGGGCTGGCACAGTTCCACACTCAGGGTACTTGGGAAAAGGTGTAGCTTTGTTCTGGATTTCTTTTGAGCTTTCTGCAAGGTTTTAATCATCAACTTGGTAAAAATAAATGGTAAGAACTGAAAACATGAGGGGCTGGCAAGTTCTAGGCTCCAAAGACAACTTTTTTTT
>VZUI01047894.1:0-57116 GCA_013401135.1 Cettia cetti | reverse complement strand
AAGGAGAAGGAGAAGGAGAAGGAGAAGGAGAAGGAGAAGGAGAAGGAGAAGGAGAAGGAGAAGGAGAAGGAGAAGGAGGAGAAAAGGTAGCAAAAGGCTAATATGGAACTAAGAACTCCGAACCAGATTAATCTCCCCAAAATGAAATAATCAAAAAAAGAGATATATTTAATTCATGCTAGCAGGTGGAAGAAACAGGTGAGCAAAAGGTTGCTACATGTTCAGTACAGCAAAGAAGGAAAGCTGAAGATTTCTTGAAAAACCCACAGCTGATTTAGGAATAGCAACATGCTTAAGAAGTTTAAACCCTAGGAAGCATGAGGCTTCTGAGAGATTAGCAACATGTGGAGAAAAATGAAAACAGGAAAAATACTCCACAAAATTCTAATTGTGAGTTTGGGAGAAATAATACAAATATTGACAAATGATGTGAAAGGAAAGAAACTGAAAATAATTTTTAGTTAGATACATACATGAAGCTTCTATTCCATGGAAGAGAAAATTGTGCTCTTACACTATGAGCTTCTTCTACAAGAGCTTCTTCTATATGCTGCAAACATCTCTGACCTACTGATGGTTCATGGAGTACATTCCTTGGAAGGAGAGCAGCTCATAAGCAAGCAGATTGTTTTCCAGATGTTTTAAATGTTGCCAAAGAAAGCCAACAAAAACATAAAGTAAGAACAACTGAATCAGTTGTCCTGTCATAGATGTTCCTAGAAATCTCTCTCTGGAGCTGAAATGAAAACTTGGAAGAGTAATTCTGGCCAAGTTAGATGAAAACTAACAGAGCTTCCAAAATTATTTTTTTCCAAAATAATTATGCAAAAGAAAGATGAGTGCTTCCCTGTGGCTGGTAGTCTGAACTAAAAAACATGTAAAATGGGGAAACAAATCCCTAGTGGGGAACTTGTTTCTGGGGACAACTGGACATTTCAGCTGTTTTCTGACAGGGTCCTCAAAAAAAAAAAAAAAAAGATCATATTGGCACAATTTTAATGCATCATTTAGAAGGCCTCAGTTTACCACATTATCTTGAAAATGCTTTTTAAAATCTCTAATTTTCCCACAAATACATAATAAATGACATGAAACCATGGAGGAGAAAAATAATAGAAAAATGTTGCAATCAGAGGCTCTGGTAACATCCTGGAATGGATTCAAATTAGGAGGGTGAAATGCAGAAGACAAAAATACGAGTTCAAGGTTAAAGAAATAACCAATCTAAGAAAATGTAGCAGGGAAAAAAAAAAAGCTTGGAAGAGGATGCAAATAGGTCTGATTACTAATATATCCTTATACATACATAAAAATACATACAGAAACTTAAAGAAAAGGCAAATTTTGGGAGGGACTTTATATTCAAACAGCTTTAAACCATTTAAACTGCTGTCTGAAGGTCTTTAGTGCGTAAAAATGCATAATGGGCATGGACTGGTAATCACAACAGGGACTTCCTGAATCTCAAACAGTTGATAAAGAAGGAGCCTGTCCTCAGAGTGTATGATAATAAGCACCAAACAAAGCTGGCAGTTGATGCTTCTAAGCAAGGCCTTGGGGCAACACTTTTAACAAGGAATGGTGATCACTGGAGACCCATGGCATATGCTTCTGGATACCTAACTGGAACAGCATGTCAGCATGCACAAAAAGCATCGGAGGCTCTGTCTTGCAGTCTATGCATGCAAAACCTCCATTTTTTTTAATATGGAGTACCAGTGCTAGCAGGAACTGATCACAAGGCCTTAGTGACAATTGCTGAAAAGGGTTTTGCGGGCAGGTCTCCTAGATTGCAAATATGATATGATTTACAACTCAAATACATAGAGCAGTCATACACAGAGTAGGCATTCTGTCCAGAGCTTTCAACAGAACTGAACTAATACAGAAACAGTCTTATCTGCATGCAGAAATTGTTTGGACTTTTTTTTCCTTTCAAACAGGAAGTCACTGTGGAGACCTGTCACTGCAGAAAGCCAAAACACTAGATCAAACATTGCAGGAGGTGATACAAGCTATCAGTCTCACTAACTGGACAGCACTTACTGGTCCTTACACAATTTAGAAAGATGATTTTATATAATATGGAGTATATTTTCTGAGCATAAGTCCACTGCTGAAAAACAGAATGCATGCATGAAACCATGAATTACCAGTGTATGCAGAAAATGCAGAATGTATTATATTACATTTATAAATTTTAACTCTGGGTCAGTGTTGGTGAAATAGCCAAGAAGAAAAAGAAACACAGTTAATTTCAGAACCTCTGGTAAATTAAAAAGAACCAGGAATGATGGTAATTCTTGAAACTTAAGATTCATGCTCCACAGCTGAAAGAAATTTATTTATATTTGCTGTTAAAAAAAAAAAATCACATTCTTTTCACATCATTATTCTTGGTATCCAGAAATAACAATGCTGCAGAAGTCATCTGTTGTATGTGTGATCTCACACACAAATCTGGTATTCGTCTGCCATAGCACACATCCCATGGCTACGTCAGATAATGAGCCACAATTCAATTATTAGGAATTTAAATATTTTCTAGAGTTTTAAACACATTACTTGTTATTCAGGTTATCCACAATCTGATGGTAGTGAGAGAAGACCTCTTACAAAATCTGCTAAATTCCACTGAAATCCCATTTAAGAATCATTTAATTCCAGAGCAGTACTGTGGATATTGAGAAATGTTCAGCAGCAAACTTAGATTAAGACTATCCAATGGTGTAGCCAATGATGGTAAAGTGAGGGATGTCTAACTGCTGTGAAAGAATAAACAGAGAATGTACTATATTAATGAATGGCAGGAAGAAAATCTTGGCAAATCAAGTCATCTAGCCTGCATTTGAAGGTAATATATGTAATGCCATGAAAGACTGCTTTTATGAGGATTTGCTCTTCTCTCTGATGAGCAAGCACTCATCTGTTGGACAAAGACGAGGCAGGCACTTCTCCTTCCCTTTTCTCTCTTCCTTTCCCTTGGAAGAGATGAACACCAAATCTTAAAAACAAGTTAAAAGGAGCCCATGAGACAGACAACATCATTGGACTGGACACAACAGAAACATAGGGAATAAAAACCCATGGAAAGTCTCAAAGAAGCATCAGCTAAAGGATGCCAACTCAGATGCTGATTGATAACTGTGTTGTACTACAGGTAGCTTTCTTTCTTTTTTTCTTTTTTTTTTTCCCTTTGGAAATGAGAAAAAAATGAAAGTAACTTATCCTTGATGAGTTTGGAGTATCACATTTTTTAATTAAGAATGGAGGTTTTTGCCTGCCTATAAACTTGAAAGAGAAAGTGAAAGATGCAGACACAGACCCATTTTAATAGTCTTAGAAAAGACTAATCATATTATAAGCTCTGACTAAATGGCTATGCACGTACTGCTATAATTATGACTGTTAATTTGCAATGAGATTATTAATATCAGGAAAAACTAACTTTAATTATATGTTTTTTTGGGTTTACACTGGGCAGAGGGGTATCAAAACCACAGTGATATTCTTGGTGGTAGAAGATGAAAAAGCTGCCCTGGACTTCAGCTGATATGTGATCAGGAAATCAGGAGAAAGCAGAGTTACAGAAACAGACTCCATGCTCCAAGAGAAGGGGGCAGGTAGAACAAAGAGCTCAAAACATGTTTCAGGAAAGGGTAGTTTTGGGGGAAATTTTGAGGGAATTTGTGGGGATTTTGCTCTCGATCTGTACTGGGCTTAAATCCAGCAAAGCTCCAGGTCCTTGACAAGTGGCAAGGACATGACTAAAAGCAAGTCAGGTGGCCCTTTGTGTTTTGGAGCAACTGTTGTGAGGTTGGGAGGCATTAGTAATCTGTACCCATAGCTTTCTTTTTATCTTTGGGAAACTTGTAGAAGGCAGCAGTCTGGATTCATCTCTAGAGACAGCTTAACTTTCACAATGAACAGTTTAACAGAACTGACAGCTTAGGTAAAATAGTGGGGGAAAATAAACCCAGAAAGGAAAGTGTCTGCATTTTGTGGGTGGAAAAGAGCACAGAATTTTCCCAGTGTCTGTGACTGTCTCTTTTAGCTATGAAATGTCTGCAGTCATTGGTGTTCTGCCTTCAAATCAATGGATTTTGCTCTTTTGTCAGGCAGGTTTTAACCTCCCAGTTTTACCGGCATTGCTTTTGATTTACAGAGATGTAGGAAGACAAAGAAGGCACTTTCCTGCCTCATTCCTGACTGATAATATAGAAAAACACTCTATATCATGGTAAACAAACAGAAGAAGAATTTTTTAGTAGCATTGCTTTTTCTTTAAATTACAATAAGTAGGAATAGCCACAGCTTTTCATATAGATATTGCACTTTTTTTTTTGTTTGTTTTGTTTTGTTTGTTTGTTTGTTTAAGTTGATTTGCATCTTGGGGTGCCATTTGTAATTTCTAATCAGAGAAAGGAAAAATAAGTGAACTTATTACAAGGTGCATGTTGGAGCTAAGCAAACTTTTCCTTTGGAGATGACATAGCAGTGCTGGGAAACATTCAGTAACTCAAGAAAAATCCTAGTCTGTTGTGCACAGATCTTTGTTTAGAGAGAGAGAGAGAGGGGGAGAGAGAGAGTGTATGTGTGTGTGTGTGTGTGTGTACATATATAGATATCTGCCTGTGTACCTATTTATTTTGTTTTACCCGTATTACTCTTCTGGTTTGCGTGTAAGTAGGACCCAATGTGGTAGGACACCCAGTGTGGTATTTCCTGATAGCACCTACAAACAATGGTGGGCAAATTTCAAGGCCATTGTTTTGCAGGGGATGAGTTAATTTCCATTTCTTTCTGCCATAGTTTTAAGATTATTCATGTGTTTTAAAGACATCCTACCCTTTACAAATAATTTAACCCATATGAGATGCTAGACTAACACTCAGTGCTTGCAATCATGCTGCTTTGACCAAAGTGGACCTCCTCATCACAGTGGGATAGACTTCATGTCTTTTTTCAAGAGAAGGAAGTAAACACATCTGTTCTTCACACCAAAAAATACTAATATTTCTTTCTCCAATGCTGGGATCTCTGAAAAGGAACTCTCACTGTGACAAATAGTGTAGCTATAAAGTGGTTCCTTGTCTCTTCATTTGTGGGTCCAATTAAAATACAAAGGTACCACAAAACAAAGAGAAGGTGGCAACATATACGTCCATTCCCTTTTCTTCTGGATATGGCAAACAAACTTTGCAACATTTTTCAATGCTTCAAGATGGAGATATTCACTTGAAAATTTTGGAAATCATAATCTAGTGATAAAGGGGAGCAGAAGGACATGTCCACACATTCAGAAGCATGTCCTTGCTGCTAAAAGATACATGAAAGGGCTGTATTTGGCTTCTTCATGCCTATTGTGCTGTACCTTGCTCTAAACAGTGATTTTGGAAGAGCAAAGAGGGAGCCTTCCTCAGACTCTTTATGCATGTCTTTCTCCTGTCCACAGAGCAGCTCTCTGCATTCTAACTAACACCACGAAGGAGGTGGGGGGTCTGTAAAGATCATCCTGGTTTCTATTGTTCTCTGTAGTCACAGGAAAATGAACACAGCCTCTCAAAAAGTTCCCTCCCACGGGAAGATACTCAAGGAGAGAAAATTGCTATGAATTTGCCCTCTACTTCAGACACTTACTTGCTCACACAGTTCTAAAGTTGTCAAATGTATTTATACATATAAAATAGCAAATGTTTGATAGTGCCTTTTGTCCCCTGGGACAAGATCATCTGCATATTGCCAACGGGGCTTTAGGCACTGTGTAAGCATGAGTGTTACATGACAACAGCAGGCACATCTATCCTGCCCTGAACCCAAGCAAGTTAGTTCACCTGTGACAGGATAGAAATGGACAGAGCTCTGACTTCATGGCCAGCAGCCAAGGAGTTGAACTGCCCCACAAATGCTGTAGTCTGAAGCATTTAGGGAGCGTTTGCACCCTGCTCTGTTTTCTGTGACTCCCAGGAAGCTGGCACAGCAATGCCTGTCTTCCTGGGGGAAGCAAGTGAAAAAAGTCATCTTTGAATTTTGTTTTTAAGTAGGTGGAGAAAGGACACAGTTAATTTTCTGTACATAGTTCTTTTTTTTTTTTTTTTTTTTTTTTTTTTTTNAGTTAATTTTCTGTACATAGTTCTTTTTTTTTTTTTTTTTTTTTTTTTTTTCTCTGAAACTGACATAATATACCTAGAAACTGTCTGGGCAAAGAAATGCCACTTAAAATTACAATTTGATGAGGTGGGAGAAGGGGAGAAATTCTGCTCCTAGATATTTGCCAAAAGCTCTGCCCCTTCCTAATTCAGTTGTGGCCTGACATTTCTCTCTAAAGCTACAGGCAGGTATGACTCACTAGTCACAATGTGTTTTGTGTCACACCTATCTGGTAGGTACCCTGTCACCATGGGGGATGTAGAGATCTGCCAGAGGCTTCTGGTTCTATTCATGGGCTTGAAGAAACTGATCCAGCAACACGAACTGCTCAGGAGATAGCCCTGGCACCAATCCCATGACATCCTAGGAGTGACTGGACAGGAACTCTCCTTTTCAATGCAGCAGGAAGCTGAGTGCCTCCATATGATATTAACAGGACCAGAAACCTTTGCAGATTAAGTCAGTGTGGTTTAGTTGATTTTAGTGTTGCTACCCTAATGTTCAGCAGAAATTTTTGTATTGAAAAGGGTTTTCTTCTAGTTGCATCAAGTCTAAAATAAAGTACTCTTTCTGCCTTGAAGAAGTATGAAGCAAATAAAAAGAAGTCTGGATTATAGGATTCTATACAGGATAAATTTGCAGCCAGCAAAAAATGAAAACCCAGGAGTCTGCAATAAAGCAAACACCTGCCTAACAAAAGCGTGCTGAAGAGGGATGCTTTAGACAGCATGAGGAACATCAATGAAACCCCAAAAGAGAAGAAGCAAAAACCTCAGTCAAAACTGGCAGCAAATAAAAGGTTGTAAACCACATGGAGATCTGTCTTTGGACACTGCCAAATTGAAAACTGAACGGAACATAATTTTGAAGATTATAACTGGAGAGATGATTAGAGGCATGGGGAAGCTTTTTCAAGGACTTACTAAGGAAATGGGATTGTAATTAGAAAAGGAAATGGAATCAAGAGAAGATTTCAGAAAGGTGAAGAGAAAAGTCTTTTGTAAATAGTAAAAACACATGTTAAGAAGCCAAATTGACAACACAATGTTAGTGTGAGTTCACTTGTAATTTTTAGCCTGAAAATGATAGAGAAGTACATTTTCAATCTAATTACTTGAAAATTTATTTCACTTTTACTGCTCTATCAGAAATGACTTATAAGATTCCACACTTGTGATAAAATGGAGACAGTCCCTTAGTCCTGGAGTGGCCTGATCTGGCCGATAATGCAGATGTGCTCATTTCCATGTGTGCATTCCCTCACTGATTTCACTGACTTGCATATGAACATTGGCAAGACTAGTACTGGGGTCTCTTTTAAGATCTGTGGGATTTTTTGTTTTGTTTTGTTTGTTTTTGTTGTTTTTGTTTTTTTCCCCCACATAAATACAGTTTAAAGAGAAGAAAACATATCCAATTAGATTATTAGGAAGAAGTTCTTGACTGTGAGTGTGGTGAGGCACTGGCACAAGTTGCCTGGAGAAGCTGTGGATGCCCCATCTCTGGAAGTATTCAAGGTCAGGTTGAATGGAGATCTTGTAGAAGCTGTTCTTGCCCACATCTGGGAACAGAATGATCTTTAACGTCCTTTCCAACCCAAGCCATTCTATGATTCTAAGATTTTTAATTAAATGTTTCATATATAGTTCCTTAGACAACAGCCACCCAGAACACCAGCTCACTCTGGAAGTCTAAATGGAGAGGTAATGAAGAGAGGTAAGTGAAAACCACAGTTACTGATCAACTCAAGAGCTGATTTTGCATGAGACCTCTATCACATGGGTAACACAGGGCCTGTCCTCCATGAAATTCCCTAGCTGAAGGGGAAAGCAAACCACCGAGGACAATGAAGCTGAAATCCCCACTGCCATTTGGGGTACAACACAGCCCTAGCCATCTCTGTCTGGCGTGGTCCTTGGGTTGTCCCAAGTCTCTTCAAGACTGTAGTAAAGACCAGGAGCCTGGGAAATCAAAAGCTGGCCCTCAGACTTGTCTGGGTAGTTAGAAAAAAAAGAACAAATGGATATCCATGACTCTGCCCTGGAAAATTTCACCTCTAGAATGTGGCCTTAGTGGCCCATGGAATCTCTGTGGGTTGTCTGCCCTGAAACAAACCCAGATTTAGGGGTCTGCAAGCTGGAGAAATACTGACTTTACTCCTGAAGAAGTCAGTGTCTGCAGTCCATGTTCTTGTGAAAGCTGGGTTGAGTACTGATCATGAGAGTATTTGTTATGGGGACACTACACAGAATGCAAGAAGTGAGGGTAGGCAAACCCCGTTGATAAAATCCCAAGAGCATCTCCAGTTCATAACTGGTGAACATTCATGGCCTCATCCCAAACTTGGCTCTTCAGGTTGATGTAATTTTTCTTATCAGAGTGTATGATTCACCCAGGTACATCTCTCAGAATCGTTTTCCCAGACAGTCATAGAAATCTGTTGTTTCGCTGTACAGGAAAAGGGGATTTTATGCTTGCTGGGTTCAGCTGACATGTCTCATATCAGCTCACTGCAGATTACTAAGGTACACTTGGGATAAATTAAGTGACTGAAGTGAAGTGTGCAAACCATTCACAGCAAACACATTGCCTTGTGGGGTATATTTGCAGAGATTATGATTATTGTTTGAGTTAAAAAATAAATAAAGGAGTATTTTTCTATATGCTGTATCCTGCCTTTGAGGTGGAGAAAACTTCATAATCCAGTGAGTTGAACTCAAGAGCAAATGTTGGGAGGCTTAGGATCTACAAAGCCTTACTGATGGCCTACCTTGGGCAAGCCTGGCTGTGAATGCTGATCCTGGCTGGCGGTATCAGAGCAGCTCTGAACAGGCTGCGTGTCTACACGTCTAGTGCTGTACCTCGCAGAGATACTAATTGGGTCCTGGAAGCAATATAGGCATGGCAGCATGTTGCTGTGTCAAGATAATTAGTGGTGCTTCTAACAAGCACAGGTGCAGCAGCAGGTTGACATGGCTCTGGTGCTGCCTGTTCAGAGCTACCCCGGCTGCCTCTGCCCTGAGTGCTGCACAACGGCAGAGCTGTCACCTTTCTCACACCATTAACCCTCCTGGGCAAAAATGAGGTGGATTTGAAGAGAGTGGAACATTTTGTTAGATACATATGTGCAGTGCCTTAGATTCGCAATCTGTGAAGCTGGGCATAATAAAATGCATCTGCCTGTGCAAATCACTGAAAATATCCAAATGAAAAGTGCTGCGTGTTGTCAGTGTTAGGATCTCTTAATTCTTACTCTTCATTGTACTCTTTTCCTTGCTTTATAACATATGTGCTGAGACAGAGGTCACGAATTTCAACCAGCCAAAAAAAAAAAAAAAAAAAAAAATAGAAGAATGCTGGAAGGGGAAGAAAAAAGCAACTGAGTACTGAACAAAATACGAGCTGAGTTTGTATTATTTATACAGTTTTGTATTCTGACTACTGCCAAGCACATGAAAGTTGAAGCACAGTTCCCTGTTCTTTAGAACAGGGAGAAAGTAACAGCAGAAACTGAAGCAGGATGGTTGGAATCGCAGGTGGGAGAATAATTTATAATGGATAATTTATTCAACAAAATTTTCCTCTTAACTCTTCACAAATTATTCTAAAACAGATTGCTGTTTTCTCAGATTCACTTGTTATGTGAAATTATTTACTGAACAATACTTTTAAGTTGTTTGTGAATTTAAATTGTAGAAAGTGGGTATGCTTTTGATTTGACAAAAAAGCTCCACAGAGCATGCTTTTGTGAGCTGACTGGAGTGATGCTGCCTTCCCTGGCCTCCATCTGCCTCCACATAGCTCCGTGAAGATTTGGATCCTTCTCTAGTGGGGCAGCTTCTCAGAAGGGAGCTAAATCAGCATTTCTGGCACCAAGTACAAATTCCTGACCATTTTGTTTCTTAACGCTTTGCCAACAGAGGGGTAAAATACTCCTTTAACATTTCACAAGAGTGATGCAAAGATCTTCCTGTCTGAAAGGTTGTTTATTTTTCCAGCCATTTCATCTGCCCTGACAGAAGTGTGACCTCCCTTTGCCCAGCCTATGCCTTCTTAAAGTCCTTCTCTCAGCCTTTGCAGCCACAGCTGCATCATTCCTGTTCACCTCTGGTCTCCCTCATCCATCCCTTTACCCTTACCATGAATAATTGTTTGGTGAGGTTTCTGAGACTCTTGAGGACCAGATACTGGTTTACCTTGGTTGTGGGGGCTTTGAACATACTGATCTGATGATTCTGGAGAAAGCATTTGAATAAAAAAGCTTTTCCTCCTCATCAGCTGAGCTAAAGTTGTTCCTTCCCTTATGGTACAATATGAGGGGAAGATGCGGAGGCTTTAGCCATGTGGATAGCCCACATGCCAGGTGGCTATTTTGTCACCATGCCATCAGCACTGGTATCCCCTGTCCCTAAACAAAAATAGGTATGCCTGTGCTGGCCTGTGAGTGAACCCGATTTTCAGCAGTTGTGGGGAGGGGTAAAAAGGTTTTCCTGTGTACGAGCTAGTAATGATCCATCTGCAGAACGTGCCACTTGCTTTCCTTTGCGTGGGATGGTAAGAGATCAATTAGAGCAAGAAAGTTCACAGCCCACTTAAGAAGCAATATTCCCCTTTTATCTCATTTCCTTCTCAGGTTTCTACCCTTTTACAGCTGTGTGGCTGGTGTGCTAAATGCTAATGTGAAAGTACTTTATACAGTGCCAAGCAGACATTCTTGTGGAAATGAACTCTCGCTTCTCACATTTGTCTCTTGCTTTCTCACCTCCCTACCCGGCTGATCTGATAGTCCCTCGGTATTTAGGGACAATCCTTGAGGTGCCTGGCCAGCTGCCCATGCCTGCAGAGAGCCTCATGCTTGCCTAGTTCAGAGAAGGTTTGATGCAGTCTCTTTATTTTTCCAGGCAGGCAAGGACTAAATAGTTTGGTTTGGTGGGATTTTTTTTTTTTTTTTTTTTTTTTTTTTAAATCACAGAAAGAGGTAACTGGTATTTGATCAGCAGCTTAAATGACTGAACAGACTTTGCTGGATAAAATATTCAGCAGGTTTTTTGTGGCTTTGTTGTTTTTTTTCTTCCTTTCAGTCATTCACAATTGTTTGTGATTTCCCTCTGCCCTTTTAAACTGCCTCTTCTCAGTGATTATTGGTATAATTGTATCTAGTCTATTTAGGTTCTTGTATTAAGCTCATAACTGTGGTGTCTGAACATCAGATCAATGTCATGTAATTACAGTCACACAGAGCACAATCAACAATTATCAGTGATCACTTTTCAGATCTTGCAACAAAGAAATGCTATCTGAGACACTACTGCAGGATTTCAGATTTCCAAATATTTGCACTTCTAATTAAGCAGATGGAAGACCTGCTGGTAATGAGAAAACAGGTCTCAGAACTTCTTCCATAGCTAATTTCTGCCCAGACCAAAATAAATTATGCTGCAACAATTCTTTTCCAAGGTAAATAACACAACACACCACTTGGCAAAATGCCTCACAACAACAAAAAAACCCAGAGAAGTGTTTAAAGGTATTGCACTCAGTGGGAGATTTTCACACCACAGTAATAAATGCAACACAGCAAAAAACCTACAGCTAGAAGAAGGGAATGCCTTCTTATCTAACTGCTCTGGAGGATATTTGCTGATCAATCCTATGAAAGGATGATATGCTTCTCTGTGTGTCCAGGGGATGAAATAACAAGCCTGAAGGCAATAATGCTCTCATATCATGTTTGAGAATTTTACAAATACAGCATGAGGCTCTGTGACTCAGTCTGAATGGAATTTTTCTCAGCACATGAATTTTACATGATATTTCGATACTAGCTCTTCTGGGCAGTTTTCCTAACACAGTGAAATGTTAGTTTTAGGTGGTTTTTTATCATATTGGTAAATACCGTGATACATTCTGTGAAATGTGTGAGAAAGGGTAGCAAACCTGAAAATTTGAAAATTTTCAAATTTTGTCTCTTTTTTACTTCTGCAAAGTTTCAAATGCCTTTTGTTTGGAAGGAAGAAATTAAAAAGCAACGAAGAAAAAAGAGTTTAGTGCAATTTTCACACGTGTCTTGTCTTTATTTATTTTTTTCTTTCCATGGTCTCTCCTTAGACTTTAAATTCTGCTTCTTGTTAAAGAAATATCCTTATGTTCCATATTAATTAAAAAGAAAAATCAAATAGATAGGCAGGGTTTTTTGTTTGTTTGTTTTTTTGGCAACAACAACACAAAAAGTCCATGTCTTTTTGTTATTCCCAAATCTCTAAAAGCAACAGTTCTTGTTATTATCAAATTTCCATATAGAAAACTGGTATGCATGTGGGGGTGTAATAGCACAATCTCATATTCTTGTAATACCAGTTTTCTATAAATAGGGTAATCTGTTATTTATTATTGGAACTATTCATTAAAATAAAAAAAAAATATATACAGTATGGGCATCTGTTACTAGATTTTTAGTTGATTGACAGTTTTTAATCCATTTAGCCAATGCTAAGTGGAACTTGCTGGAGTATAAGCCTTTTCAATAAGTCTTTTCAGCTTATTCCTGACATGTTCTTATGCCCTTTCTCATGATCTTTGGAAATTTATTTATTTTTTAAAGATTGACTCCTGGAGTCAGGTGAGTACATGAAAATTGCAGCATCTATTAAAAACCAAAGGTTTTCATTGTACAGAAGAAGCTGAAAATTAGACTCTTTTAGGGTTCAAAAGGAGTGTAAGTAGAGTACAAAAAATATTGTTTTTTAAATAAAGGCAAATTTTTAACTTATTCCCAAGGCTTTAGGAGGTCAGGCCAAGAGATTTTGACTATTTGGATTTTGTAGCAATTTTAATAATATACTATTTTTTAAAACCTGCAGTACTATTGAAATCTTACTGTCCAGTGCTGTAGGATTACATATTAGTAGTTCCTTACCATAGGGGCTACCAGACTTCAGCATATTTACCATACTATTTTAAGCATAGAGCATCCACCCTTGGAAATGAAGTGCAGAAGGCCAATATGCATAAGCAACCTATGTGATCAAATTTGTCTTTTACCTCCACATCTTAAACCCCCATATTAATATTTTGTCTCAGATCTCCACTGCTACTGTCTCAAATAAATAGCCAACCTCTCAGCAGTGGAGCACCACTTACATGGCAGCCAAAACCAGTTGAAAACTGACAAAGTATTAAAGAGCATTTTTATACCCTGAAATTACTTGTATTGATAATTTAAATGTTTCCACTCCAAATTTGTCCTTTTAATTTTTTCAAAGCAAGTTTTGAAAATGCTCTAATGCTGGTATTCACTGGTGTGGATTTTTAGACAGACTGGGAGAGAATTTTTCCCACAGTGTCTCTCCTGCTCATGGATGGGAGTTTGATCACTTTCTGTTGCCAGCATTTGTTTTCTTTTCTACTTGATGCATATCTTCTGTGTAATAAATAACATAATTCCAGCTCTTATGGCTTCAGATGGCACAGTGCCCTCTGCTCGAACCCTTTGGAGAGGGAAATACTCCAGCTTACCGTCAGAGTTTCATTTGCAAGCTTTACTTTACCTTAGCCTTATTTTAAAAATTTCAAAGCTTTGCCTCCACAAATCAGGTTAAACTGTACATTACAAGGGAACTGCTTGACCTTGAAGCAATCAGTTTTGAGGCAGAGGTGACGAAGGGGTTGGCAGGCAGGATTTATTGCGCTCTGAGGAATGCAGAGGGAGCACATGAACATAAATATAAAGAGAAACAGGAGCGGGAATCGCAGATGGATCTGGCAGATAAGGCTTGGGCCTGTATCTGTAAGTAGGTCGAAAGTGTGATGGTATCATCTCCAATGGAAATACAATTCAAAATCTTGTTTGGATGGTATATGATGCCAGACAAGCTTCATTGGACAGATAAAACATTATCGCCATTATTCTGGTAAGACTGCAGACTAAGTAGGATACTCAACATATATTACATACTCAAGAGGTTTGGGGCAAAATGTGTAAGGTAACTGGCAATAGTGCACAGAAAATACTGAACAGTGCCAAAAGCTGGAGGGGGATGTGAGATAAAGGACTTGAAGGGCTGCTCACTGAGGCTCATGGCAGCAAAATAAGGCTGGTAGCAGGGTTAGGTGCCCACTTAAGAATTTCTGGATGTGACACATCTGGGCTGACAATCCTGGTCCTTATTCCTCAAAGCAAGAGGGAGAAATGGCAAACGGAAAGGGTTGGATGTTTTTAGCTGGTAGTTTAACCCCAAAGAAACAAAGCAGAGGTCACAGTGCCCTGTATCTGTAAAAAAAGGGAGACCCTCCTCTTTAAAACCGAGTGGGAGATGTTCTTGTGTGCCCATTTAGGGAAATAAATTTTGTTTCTTGGACATGATTTTCTGTGTTCCCTGCACTGATGAGCTGGCATTGTTGTGATCAACTTTTTCAATGCTCTAGTACTTACTTGCTGGGATGAATGCAGTGATGCAGTGAAAGTCAGAAGGTTTCCCCCCCCCCCCGTAAGATCTTGCTTTTTTGTAAGTTCTTGCCAGGTAGAAACCCCAAACAACCCTCCCCACTTCCACCCTTATTGTACCTCCATGTGCTGGCAGCCCACCTCTGCTTTCTGCAGCTCTGATCCCTCTTTGGTCTACAGCTCTCTGTCATACTTCTTTCAAGGTCTTTGGGGCTTCAGCTGCCCCAGAAAGTGGAACAAAAAAGCATGCTGAAAACATTGAAAGAGAGGTCTGTAGGAGAGAAATGAAAGGAGATGAGTAGGCGTGGGAAAAAGAGACAGAACAAGCACAGCTGTAGAGTCAGAACAGACTACATATTTATTTTCTTTAAAAAGGTAAGTGGTTATGTTTTGAAAAGCTCCTGCTGTTGTTCTTTCCAGAAGTAAAGCCCTTTATTTGTTCTTTTTTTCATTCTCCTGACTCTTTTTTCCTTTTTTTCACTCTCTGTACTAAAGGTTTAGGGTGTGACCTTTCAGAACATGGTTGTTGGATTTTTGGGCCCTTGGATGATAGTGGCTTATTATGTACATATTTGCATAATGAGTTAATTAGGCATAATATGTGGTTAAAATTAACTACACTGCACTCTTTTTATAGAAAGCACAGATTTTTACAAAGTGTCTCTTAGACACCCTCTTGGGGGCCTGTTAGGATTCCCTGCCCACTTTCACCTGTCACTAACTTCTGGTGATTAATTTGTAAACTCTGACACTTCACCTATGCAGATTATGCATATAAACCCCCCATACACTGGAATTTTAGGGTTATGTAACAATCTAGTTTTATATTTATTTTAAAAGGAAAAGAAATGCAACCCCAGGTGATTATAATGAAGGATTTGATAATGCCATCAAAATCGATCTGAAATGCAAAGACTTTGGGGGGGAAAAAAAAAAAAAAGAAAAATCCACCCTTGTTGTTTTTTAATGTTTTCTGTACCTCAGTGACAGCCATGTTTCCTGTCCTTCCCATTTGGAGATGCAATGCCACTATGAGTGATATTTAAACTCATGAAGCTGTTTCATACTTTTATGTCCAATCAGTGTTGCCTATCACTGTAGACCTGTGGTCCTCAAGGTGTTCCATGTTGACCCTCTTAGCTCTCCCCAAGCATGGTAAGATTGATTTCTGGTGATGTGTTCACTGTATGAGACAGGACACAAGTGATTGCCTAATTTTTAATGTTACCTCTACCATTTGAAACTGGCCCTACTTTGATCAGAAGACAACCACAGGCCTCTGGGGTGATCTGTGTGTCATGGGACTGCACTTCATGCAACAGCTATTACATTGTTTGCTCCAGGTGATGTAAGGAGAGCTGCAAGCAAGAGGAAATAACTTTAGCTGTGTGTCTTTCCTCTCACTGATCATACACCTTGCTATTTTCCTACCATGCCTTTCTCTTTCAGGCATGTAAAGCTCATCTGGGAAAGCACTGGCCACCGCCCAAGATAGTATGCTAGAGTAGATGGAGTGACAGCCTAATGCATTTAAACAACATCTAGGTAAGAACTGAATCCAAAGTAGAATTTATAAAGCAGCCCTAAAGGCACACTCACCATTTTTTTCTCTACTAAAATCCAGAAAAGAAAAACCTGCTTTTAGTTAATTCTCAGTGTTCAGTGTTTTTTCACTGCAGGAGAAATAAATGGCTGGTAACCAAAGCTGATATATGCCACCAGGGAGGGACACAAACACAATTTTTATGTTTATTTATACGGCAGCTGCTTTCCATAGGCCACTCTCTGGCCTCAGAAGAAAAGGTGGATGAATCATATTGTTTCGACACAGTGAAATAATTGAAGAAATGTAAATTGGATTGCAGTTTTTCTTCAAACAGTTTATCCCTATGGTTATTAGCCTCAAATCTGGAACATGTGTATGTCCCCTGAACAAGAGACAAACTGCACAGACAAAACCACTGGCCATTGAACAATAATCTGTAGCTGCATAAAAATGAAGAATTTTCCATTCACTTTTGTGTAAGCTACATTATGCTAACTTTGCATCACAGCCTCTTTAAGCAGAGATCAAATGGTACGGTCATTGAGCTCTACAGTTAGTTGTTTAGACACCACAGAAAAATTTCATGAGTGGGACAGGAAAAGATATAATCATTCTGCAAAGGCCATAAATAAAATGGATGATTTTTATATGTTTGCTGCAGTGTTTGGCAGGGTGTTTTTGCTCGAATTGTGACTGGTGGGTTTGGGGATTAGGAGGTTCTTCCCTTCCCAAAGGGTGGCATGGCTGCTGGGTGAAGCAAAGACTTTCCAAGTCTCCAACGATGAAAAGGAGATGGAGCGGTTTATAAACCGGGTAATTCTCAAAGAGTACATTAGTGAAGAGTATACCACTGAGTTTCCATGGATAGAAAACCCACTGTTGGCAGAATCAGGAAACAGCTGGAAAATTTCAGAAAAAAAGCTTTTCATTAAAAAGTATAGATCGATTGAGGTGGACATCTTTTGAGGAATTGTACTACTTCTGAATAAACTTCCACTGCATAACATTTCCAATGACAGAGTGGATTTTTTTTTCTGTTTCTTTTTCACACTGGAGTGAGAGAAATTATTTCTTCTGCCATTCTTAGCACATTAGCCCTGCATTCTTAGGGCTCTCATCTGGTACTGGTTCCTCCTCTGCCTAATTCCCATCTCAGCTGTGAACTTTGGACACTAGTTTCATATGGGATTAAAAGTAGGTCTTGTGCCAGGGCGTTTTCATGTTCCACTTCAAATAGGGGGAAAGAAAGAAGGAATTTAGATCAGTGCTTATGCTGTTGGTAAGGAATTTGAGTCCTTATTCTCTGGTTTCCTAGCTACGACTATTATTATAGAAACCTAGAAGATTTCTGATTTATCTCAGATATTTTCACTGGGCAGGGAAAAGAATTTCTTTGTCCATTAACACTTTAGGAAGTTCCAAAGATGTGCTGATTGAACAGGATGTCTCAGTGTCCTTTCCTTAGCCTTCTGTATAAAAACATGATTTTATAACTCAAGAAAGCCTCTCTGTCCTCTAGATAAAAAAAAAAGGAAAGAGAATAATAACATTTGGATCCACAAATGTCCCGTTATAGTTATTTGAAACTCTTCAGAGGATTCTGTGCTTGAGAGAGATGGAGGTATAGTGTAGTCAACCATATCAGAGGGAGGCAACCCAAAAGAGACATTTATGTAGGAGAAAAACTGCAAGTAAGAAAAACAGGTTTTCAGAAATCAACATGAAAACAGAATCTGCTATAATCATCCTGAAAGGGACAGATGTTGGCTTTCCACCCTCAGCTTGTCTGGCCTATTCTGTCTCTGAATACTGAAGCTCACAATGCATTTTTTTTCTCCAATTTCAGAAGTGTCAGACAGGAGACACGGTGCCGGTGAAAAAACTTATACCGATCTCTTGTTAGCTAACTGCGGTGTTTTGTTTCACAGTTACATGTCTGCACAAGCCGTCATTGTGTCAGTCATAATTACCATCTATTCAGTGGCTCCCTTCAGGTTTCATCACCTTTGCAGTATTAAGCAGCCAGCTGCAGGAAGCAGTCAGCTGCCCTGGAGCAGCAACCGTCAGCCTCTGGATTTCAGGGTATAATTGCTGCCTGCAAACAACTCCCTCCTTCCCACATAAAACACCCAATCCTCTTTTTTTTTTTTTTTTTTTTTTTAAATTTTTATTTTTTTTATTTGGCAGAGATCAGAGCCCCATCAAATGCACTTTTTGCCCAGCATAAAAAGATAGACCCTCTCTTCTGTAGGGACAACACAGCATGGACAGCATGGGGGATTGTGCAGCTACGTGTCTGTGCCACTATGTGCCACACATGAAAATGTGGCCCAGCAGTCCTAATTAGAAAGTGGCTTCAGCTTGCCTATAAACCCCTTTTTCTCTCTACTATGAAACAATTGAGCTTACCTCTAGCACTGTAGTCTAATTGTAACATTCTTGATGACCCTCAGATATGAGAGATTACTCTTCCGAGTAAAACTTCGGAGTACCTGTGTCTAAACTTACTTTTCAAGAGCTATGCTCTCGTGGAAGGTCATGTAGATAAGTCATCATCTGGGCCAGACAGGCAGAAAGAAATGGTAATATGAAACCCTGGAAACTTGGAGGCAGTTTCAGAGCATTCCTGTCAGGCTGCTGCATGGTTTCACATGCCAACTGCCTTTCCTATCCTGCCATCCTGTTTACTGTGTTTTATAAATTCAGCTTTGGCTGCATGACCCAGACCAGCAGGCCTGCCAACAATCATGTTGCATTTTGTTAACTGCTTATGACTTCTGGACAGTGTGCTGCTGTGATTGTCACACTCTTTCACTTAAACATATGGCAGATGGAGACGCAAACTACTCCAACATGCAGCTTTCCATAGATTTTTACATACCAATTGCAGATACTATTTGTGGCTGCTGAGATTGGTGTGGTCTAATCCTGGAAGCAGAGAAAATCCTCTACTCTGAGAACTACCTGGCATGCTGGGTTTCTTTGGCTCAATTAGGAAAGCCAAAGATGCTGTCAGACTTTTCTCAATCCAACAGAAATGCTACCAAGCTGGGCTAAGTATGTGTACCATGTTGGAGAGAGAAGAATGACAATAAAAGCTTGGTGGGACTAAGACGTTGAGAGGCTAACTGAGGAGAAGAGCTATTTCATTTGTATCAGAGATGAGAAAGAATTTAGACATGCAAAAGTTCTGCCTGATTGAGGTCCCCACATAGCGAAGTTTATAGCATATTTGTCACTACAACATAAACAAGTGAGAAATTTTCTGAGGTGCTTCCTGCTTAGGAGACTTTCTGACATCACTCTAAGTCACCACAAGAAAATGTAAAGCTGTCAAATATTAAAGCTAACATTCAAATAAGCAAACAGAAAGTATAAAACCCTCCAAATACCTGCAAACATTCCTCCAAAGATGCACTACCCATCTATGTGCTGCAGATCTCTTAATTTCCTCTCTTCATATAAGTTGATTCTTCTTTAGTTTTGAGTCTGAATCAGAGAAAAAGATTCCAAGGGATTTTACATGAGTTTCTTGCCACAAAACACTCTGGATTGACAATCAAACTCTCAACTGACAATAGATATGGTCTGATGAGAAGTAACTAATAATGATCATGGTCCCCTTTTTTTGATGAGGCAAAACATGGCAAAAATTTGAGGGAGGGACAACCTGGAGGAGAAATGGGTTCTAATTTCATAGAGACATATTGTATTCTTCAAATTCATGTATTTTCCACCAGACTTGCTGGATTTGAAAAGATGCAAGAGATACAGCAATAAAACTATCCAACTTCACCAATCTCTTTAATGTAGAAGGGTTAATCATGAATCTTCAAGTAGAATATCTGAGCAGCTGTTATACTTCGCCAACTGCTGCTTTCATTTGTAATAATGTTTCATACAGCCAAGATGCATTGGCATGAGGAACATTAGTTTCAGATCCACTGTAAGCTAGGTCATGGGAAATATCTAAAACTTCTTGGCATTTCAAGCTTTTGAAGAGCTGTGATCCACCAGGATGTGTTGTCATAAGAAAAAAATAATGTATCTAAGTGGTCACTACTGACACCATTTTTCTTCATTTTCCTTGGCCTGTTGACCTACATTCAGTCCTGAAACTCTCTCCTTTCCTCATATTCCTTGTTTACTACTGTATGTTTCTCTTGATTTCTTTTAAAAGTGCATTAAAACAAATGTAGTTTAATTTCCAAATGTTATTATAAAGAACTGTGCTTGTCTAAATTTACCTCTTCACAGTCAGCTTCTCTTCTGCCATCCATCCCATGCAAGTGCAGTGTTATCCTATTGTCCCACTTTGCTCCCAATTTGGAACAAGCTATGAGCTTGTTCATAAGTGTTATTTCTCTTGTGAAGTTAGTGGACTGGAGTGGAAATTGACTCAGTACATTGATAGAAGTGGAATGGACTGGAAAAGAAGAAATTAGTGTATAACAATTGCTAAGGTGCCCAACTGATCTAAGCACATTTCATAGTTGAAGAGCCTTGAGCTAAGTATGGACCAGAATCCCAATTGTGAATAAACTGGAATTGCAGGAAAGCTCAAATCAAGACTTTGCTATCTGCTCTTTTCTAGAAATACATCAAATCCACTCAATAAAACAACAAATGCACATAAACCATCTGTAGCTTCTATCATGGGACAATAGGAAACTGTTACTGAATGGTTCTAAGGATCCTCTTACCTGGTAATTAATTGAGGATACATGAGGTACACTCAAAACATTTTGCTAAGCATTTTTTATTTGCTTTTACCAAGAGCAGTTCTATGAAGTCCAGTGTGGCTCTTGATGAAGAGAAACTGTTTGGAAACAGCTGGTTGTTAGTGAGCCAAACCAAACCTGGACACGGTGTGATGTGACTGCATTTTTGCTGAAAGCTCACTGGGATGCTATGTCAGACAAATGCGCTCCTACAGTACAGGTGGCAGGAAAGGCTTGGCCATATGGAGAAGCATTGCTGTTGCTGTCACTGCCAAAAGCTGTACTAGATGCCCCACGAAACAGAAAGAGGATTTACTGCAGTGGAAAGGGCTTGTTAACGCTGTTGGTCATAAGATAATGAAAGCAAAGGTGTTTTCCTTCATTAGAAAAAGCAGAAAGAGTGATGTTAACTAAACAGTGGTCAGTATTAGGTGAATGTGCAGTTATGTAGGAAAGGAGCTATAGGAAGGCCTTATCAGTATTGCAGCCAAGATAAAGCTTTTGCCACTCTGTCCCCTCTATCTCCTCTGAGCATATCAGCAGTGAGATCATGCCTATTGTCACTGTTACCATGAGTTACCTGATTCCTTCGCTTTTGAACTGGGCTCTGGCTTGTGATGCCCTGTGTCACTCACAGTTACACAGTAACTGAGTGAATTTGTATCTGCACACACAGCAATGAAGATAGTGACCTGCCAACTTTTCAATTCTACCCCCAATCAAAGAGGGATTTATTTCCTGATAGGAGTGTAAAATTTAGAGAAAATACAGTTTAAGGCTTCAGATAGTTGCTGGGTATCATACTGTCTAAACTTAACCACACACCAAAGACAGCCCAGATAGGCAGAGACATCTCAGATATCCCTCACATGATACCACTGCACAGCAGTTAGCTTTCATCAGAGGGAGAAAGACCATTTTTAAGCCTTTCAGAGCATGTGGAGGAACATTTCTGCTCAGACAAAGCTGTCCAGGGAGATGAAGCAGGGTTGGGATAATCCTCCTCAGAGTCCTTGACTCTGCCATTTCCTCATGCCCACACTGGTTCCCTGAGGGAAGGTGGCTTGCCAGGAGCAGGCAAGAATGCCTCACAGACTCTCCATGTACCTGTGAGTTTTTGTACTGATAGATGTAATCAGCTTATTGCTTAGGCCCTGTCTGAGTGTGTTGGCTTAGCCCAAGTCAGGTGCAATTCTTCCACAGAAATGTGTTTGCCAATGACTTTCTTGCTGTTGCATCTCAAGAGGTCATCTAGATTGAACCCACTACACCTAAACTACCCTTGAAAGGCATTTGTGCAGCCTGTTCTCAAGAGCCACGAGAAGTAAAGATTTCACTTCCCCTTCAGCAATTGATTTCTCTGCTAACCTCTCTCCACAATTTCCCTAAGGTATTTTAAAGTGCTTAATCTAAATCCTTAAGCCAATAATAGCCACATGGACAGGATCCAAAAATAGCACTGACAATGGGTGTTAACACCAGTTCAGTAACCTTAAGCTCTAGATGGTCTTCATACAACTGTTTGATGGTCACACCAGACTGGGCTGGCACCAAGCAGCCATAAGCACAGTTATGCCATGGCTTTCCAGAGGAAGCACAGCTTCCCATCACTCCTATGTCTGCCTAGAAGTTTCTTGGGTAAGAGCATGGACAGAAAAACTTACTCCCTACAGCAGTCCACACAGGCAGTTCAGGACTGTGTTGCAGCCTGAGGCAATGATAAAGGGATGTCTTGGGCATGCTCTGAACCTGCACCAAACAGCAGAAGGAAAAGACCTTTTTTGTCAGGAAGACTGGCTGCTCAGAGGAGAATACTTCCAAGATGGGCATGTTGCTTCTGGTGATTGAATTAATTCTTCTAGAGCCCATCAGGATGACTCCACAAGGCATTGTATATGACCATATGGATGGAGAGGTTTAGCCACGTCAGTGTTTTCTGAATCAGCAACCAGACCAGTGGTTTAATGTAAGGAAAGTAATTTCCTTGCTAGACATAAATGCAATCTAAATCTGGTTAGAATTAACTAGGCAAAGCCTGAGCTCTTTTCTTCACCTCGATGGCATTTTTCTGTATTTCCCACAGAACAGCTCAAATGCGGTTCCTCTCCCAAGCATTTCTGGCCTGGCAGTCCTGCAAGAGACTTTCCAGTGCTTTTCAAAGCTTCCCTCTTCTGTCTGTTTGGGAACGTTAGGAAAACAGACTGCTCAAAATAGACTTCTTCTTTCCACTCTGACCAAAATCACTACCTGTTGGGAAGAGAGCATTTCCCCCACCCAGCCTAAGAATGGCTTTCTGAGAACTTTGCTTTTTCAGTGATTTGGATTCAGCTAGGTTGAAGCACAGCACAGGGACAATATTTAATTCTTCCTTGCTATTTTCTCTAGCTTTGATTCACTGCAATGTAATTTTGGAAGCTTAATCTAGTTTCATCAGCCATGACTGGAGCTAGAAAACAGGGCAACTTATCAGAAGATACAGCAGGGAGATAACTAAAGGAAATTTCATTTGGCACAAATTATCAGGAAATCCTCCCAAAATCAAGCCGTTAAGGAAATGATGGAAGTACATGATTTCCCTAAAAATGAACCCACACGTATACTGCAACATACACAAACATAAATAGACAGCCCCTTTCCATCCTCTGGAAGTCAGTTTGCTTTTTGCTGGGGCTATGACAAATACTTCAATGTATCCTGGCTTCAGTCCAATCCTCTGCAATTGCTGGCAGCCATTTTATGTCATCCCTGTCATAAGTTTTCCTGTCACAGCAGTTTGTGCTTTGATTTTTACTATACCCAGAACCAAACTCAGATGTCTGGGGCAGTTCAGGTTCTGCACCCAGATCTAAGCACAGCAGCTGGAACAGGTCTGCCCGAAACAGGTCTTTATCATTCACTACCTGTGCCATGGGAGTCCCTGGCAGCTGCCTCTGGAGGGGGGCTGTGCTCCCCAGGAGCAGTTTGTGCTGCCAGCAGCTTCTGCAGCTAAAGCAGAGGCAGCTCACGCCTGGGGACCAAAAGCAGCATCACTCAGGGAAGTTGGGGTGTAAGGTGGCAATTACCAGTAATAAGCCTGCAACAGGATTGCCTGTGGCCATTGAAACTGCCTAACGTTTTCCCAGCCCTCGGAGAGCTGAGTGCCCCCAGCCCACCCCACAGAAGCCAAGGTCACCTCGTAGGTGTTTTGTGGGGATCAGGCCCCACAGGCTCTGACTCCATCTCCACTTTGTCTGGAGGTGTATAACTTCTGGCACACCTCAGTGCACCTAATTGTCACTATTAGAGCACAAGGACAAATTGCTGACAAAGAGGGCTGCATAAAAATGCACTGGGGTGCAATAGCTGTGGAAGTATTTCAAACAGCTTCCTATTGTACATCTCCAAAAGAGAGGCAAGCACGTGTGCTTTATAATTGTGCAACCGTATCGCTGAATATGGATAGCACTTACAAGTGCTGTGTAACGTGTTGACAACTCTGCACACATAAATATGCATTGTTTTTCAGGCACAATCCAGGCAAAGGGAAAAAAAATGAGTTTTTATTTAAATTTCTTCTGCAATGTCTGAGCTAACTGCTACAAGTTCCTTTATAAAGGAAAGTGGGAGTCCTAAAGACTTAACAACCAATTAAAGACAAAGCACCTCAGATCTCTAAGTTCAGCTCCCTAAAATATTTCTATCTACAGCTCAGATCCTATCAATTATTCCTTTATTATTATTATTATTATTATTATTATTATTATTATTATTATTATCATTATCATTATTATTATTATTAAATTTTGTACAGCTATTAGCTCTTGAACTTCCTAGTCTGTTCTCTACCTCTTTTTGGTGACTTTTCAAAATTCAGATCATTCTACAGCAAAAGCTTTAGCTGTCCTTTATACCAAGATTTCTCTTTCTTTTTGACTTCAAGACTTTTCTCTTTGATAACTTCAAATGTTTCTCCCTCTCTGCAGTGAGTACTTAATTCTCACCAATGGTTTTGCTTTTCTATCAAACATAGCAGTAACACCCTGAATGCTTTTAATCTGCTTTGGCCATTGAGTGCTTTCTTTTCCTTTTTTTTAAACTTTCTACTGTATTTATGTAAAAACCACCACTATTTGTTCAACACTGTTGTGGATGTTTTTGTTTTTCCTAATTATGTAAAAATACTCTTGCATTTTAAACGCAATTAAAGCTTCCTTTATGTGTTAGCAGAGCTGCACAACAGAGGTTTTCATCCTGTGCACTGCTTTCGCTGACTGTGAAACAAATAAAAGCCAAGCTTTTGCATTTCATAACCTTGAAGTTCTCTGAGTAGTTTCACCTCCAGGGCTGGGTAACTGAATGTTTTCAAGCAGCTTAGAGAGAAAAATGGGGGGTGGGGGGAGGGAGGAGAAGGCAGCAGTAAACAAGAATATGATTTCAGATTTTCATGATTTAGACTAAACTGAATAGCAGCAGCAGCAGAAGTAGAAAGAGAGACTGTATATACATGATGGAATGGTTTTACAATTTAAAATACATACTGTATTAGACTTTCAACATAAAGGGCTAATGTGTTTCTCATAACATCCCACATTTTGTTATTACTTTTTTACCCCATACCAGCACAAATGGCATTTGAGTGCTGACAGGCTGGAGGGAACATGCAGAGACCACGTTATCTGTTTCTGGGGCATAGCTGCAGATGTGGTATATGGAAACTGTACTCACGGTTCTTTGCATTGCTACACAGCAGTTTCAGGAGAGACCTGGGAGCTTTACTGGAAAAGCAAATGCACCAGGTAGTGACTCATGAGTGGTTATGAGCTGTGCAGCACTGCTAGGATCATGGGGCAGGAAGAATGTAATTGCTCACACTAAATCATCACTGCCTCCTTTACACACCCAGGGCGTTTTTATTTCCACAAGTGGTCAAACCTGCCTTGTTTTCCAAATATTCTGAGTCCTCTAAGTTCATTGACTTTTCTCACTGCCCTGAGTCACTTGGTCTATCAGTACCATATCAAAAAAGGTCTATCCCCTCTAGAATTACCAGTACTGCTTTCTCTACTGGGCAAGTTTACCTTAAAGGCTGTTCCTTCAACAGTCAACCTAGTCTGACCTTGGCTAGCTTATGCTGGGATAGAATTGCAGAAAAGTGCACAGAGAAGTCAATAAGAGACAGCTTTTCAGAAAAAATTGGGAGCTATTTACACCCACTATACAAAAACTCCATCCCAGACATACAGAAAACCCTTGATTTGATATGAGACACATTTCTGCATTTATAGAAGAAAGGCTGGGGATTAAAAAAAATAAAAACAATCAGACTTTATTATATAATGAAGCCAGGATGTTCTTTAAATATGCCATGTGTTAGGTGTTTCATGTAATGTAGGTATTTCTGATGGGACAATAGCTGTGAGATACTGCTTCCAAGGCTTGAATAAACTCATAACATGCCTGTGGCATTTATTGTTCGTGTTAAACAAAACCTCTTCACACTCATCATTTGAAAAAATTCCTTTAGATTACAAATCAATTTGTTAATGGATGTCTCCATATATTGAAGTTGGTTGAGTGGGCGTGCATATTGTAATCTTGAGTATACAAAAAGCATGTTTTTTCCCCTCTCATATTGTGTTCCTACAGCATAGTGTAGTTGCATGCATGGAATCTGCAAAATATCAATTTTCAAGCAGAAACTTGAAGCTGCACAAGGGCATGGACCTCTATCTCTGATTTTTTTTTTTAACTTACTCTTCAAAAAGCTTGAGAAGTGTGGACACTAGTAGGACAAACAGTTCCTTATCCACTGCAATTTCAGATACTGATACACACTGGATACACACTGGAATCCACTGGCCAATGAAAAGTACCAAGTGTCATCCAGAATGCTTCTCTTATTTTTCTCTAGCACATTTATGCACATGAACAAGCATGATTAATTCATTTACAGCTCTGAAACAAGAAGGCATTTAGAGATCTACAAGATTTGCCTGGTGTGCTGTGGCTAGTCTCCTCTTTTCTTCATGGGTTCAGCATGCCAAGACACTGAGAGGCACAAGGAATAGGTTTCATAGTGGAAACATGGTTTCTCATTTAACTGATCTGGAAGATGATATCTGCTCACAGGTAGGATGGGCCAATCTCCTTCACCAAAGACATCATAATTGTCTTCCTTTTTTAAGTGCCATAGACCATGACTTTTGACAGGAGGAAGAATGAGATTTGGAGACCAGTCATATTTTCCCTAATGACCTTGAGACAAGAAGTTAAGGTGTGCTAATGTATTTTGTGGCTTGTATGAGAGTGAGGGGCATTGTGAACACAGATAAGGTTAGAAGACAACATAGAAGAAGACCAAGACTTTGGTGGTCTGGCAGAAGGAAACAGGATGCCATTTAGAGTGCAAAAAGTAAGGGCAAATTTATTATGTGGGAGTTTTTTGGTTACAAATTACATGGGAAGAAAAACCTCTGTGCACTACAGGTTAACTGTGCACAGTTAATATCAGAAGGTGATGTGATTTCTGATAAGGAAGTGAAAGGTGTCAAACACATTGTGTCTGCTTTGCATGAATAGGAATCTAAACCAGAGTTAGAACACATATTTTTTTAGTATGATAGTACTTGTAAAGACCAGTTTGTGGGAAGAACGAAGCTGCTTTGTTCTGGATCAATTTGTGAAGTGCTTTACATCCATTACTTCAAGAAATGGGCTCAATGAGGAAAAAGACCCTTTCCACACCTTTTTTCTTCAATGGTACTTTGATCAGAGTTCTTGGCTATGTTCCTAATTTCTTGATTAACTGGGATGTCCTTTTGAAAATCTAATAGAATTTGATTACACCAGCTGTGGTAAAAATATTATTTCTGCAGAAGTAGCTGCACAATTTTCACAACTGGGATGGACTTCGTAATCATTGGCACGGGGTCTAATTTGAGCCCTGTCACTAGAGGTGCCCCCCAAAGTTCAATACTAGGCACAGTATTTAAGTTGTTCATCAGTGATTTGTGAGAAGCCACAGAGTGCCTGCTCAGCAAGTTTGCTGATGACACAAAGCTAGGAGGAGTGGCTGTTAGACCAGAGGTCTGTGCAGCCCTTCAGAAGGGCCTAGACAGGCTGGAGAGAGGAGCAGAGAAGAACAAGTTCAGCAAAGGCAAATGCAGGCTTCTGTCCCTGAGGAAGAACAACCCCAGGCACCAGGACAGGCTGGAGGCTGACCTGCTGGGAAGCAGCTCTGCAGAGAAGGACCTGGGGGTCCTGGTGGACAACAAGCTGTCCATGAGCCAGCAGTGTGTGGCCAAGAAGGCCAAAGGTGTCTTGGGCTGCATTAGGAAGAGCACTGGCAGCAGATTGAGGGAGGTGATCCTGTTCCTCTGCTCAGCCCTGGTGAGGCCTCATCTGGAGAGCTGTGTCCAGTTCTGGGATCCTCAGGACATAGACCTCCTGGAGTGGGTCCAGTGGAGGGTAATGAAGATGATGAAGGGACTGGAGCACCTCTCTGACAAGGAAAGGCTGAAGGAACTCAGCCTGTTTAGTCTCGAGAAAAGACAACTAAGAGGAGACCTCATCAATGTCTATGAGTATCTGAAGGGAAAGTGTCAAGAGGATGTTTCCAGGCTCTTCTTGGAGGTGGCAAGCAAAAGGACAAGAGGCAACAGGCAGAAAATAATGTAAATGAAGTTCCACCTGAATGTGAGAAAGAACTTTTACTGTGTGAGGGACTGAGAACTGGAACAGTCTGTCCAGAGAGGTACTCTTCCCCTCTAGGAGTACTCAAGAATCATCTGAAAAAAATCCTGTGCCATGTGCTTTAGAAGGACCCTGCTTAAGCAGGGAGGTTAGACCAGATGATCTTCTATGGTCCTTCCAACCCAACCCATTATGTAATTCTTTGACTCAGTGATTTTGTGATGGAGCAGTCTGCTGCCCTCTGTCCAGACCATCCCCTCCCACAGGCTGCTCTGGCTGGCCCCTGTTCCTTGGAGTGCAGGAGGGCTCTCTCCACTGCCCTGTCCCAAACAGGGAGACACTGCCCAGCAGGAGGGCTCTTTGCTATAAGAAACTTAGGTTGCTGCCACAACCCTTCATCTCCAGGACTGATTTTCTAACATAACTGGGATGAGAGCAAGCCTCAGAGGCAAATGGCAAACACAGTGCTAAATATCCTTCCTATACTAAATCCAGAGAGTCTGCCCTAAAACCAATGCTACCACCTATATGCTGAAGCAAGATGAAGAAAAAAGGAAGGCCCTATCACTAAGCCATACTTCTATAAAATGCTGTGATACAGCAGCAAAGGCCTAAGAATTAAGACAGGCTAAATAAATAGCTGTCCTTGAATAGTAGGCATTTAACATGCCTGACATGTTAAATGCAAAGCACAGTGGTGCCCCTGGAAAGGTAAGAGTAGGAAGGATGATTATTATCTTCAAACCATTTAATCTGTATTTAGTGAACAATGATTACAAAGGCTGCCCATTCAGTAATGAGATTCGGACTCCCTTAGTTAATTGATATATAGCAGATAACATTGAAAGAGATCTTCTTCAGTTCAGTGCCACTTTATAGTATAAATAAAGTTTTCTCTGAGCATTCATATGCAGAAAAAGATTTGTTTGTTTGAATTTGCTTGTAAATTTTCATTGGAGAGGAAACTGGGCTTGCAGGGTTTGTTGGAAGTGATGGAGTTTTTTAAGACACATGCCTGTAAACCTTTATATCATGACCTACTCTGGTGTTGTGGTCTCAAGGTACTTCCTTGGCAGAAAACCCCCCCCCAATCTTGACATATTTTAGTTCTAGCAGGAAGTGCATTAAGAAAAATGAATTCTCAGGCTTCCTAAGAACACAGAGCCTGTAGCAGGAATTAAAACAAAAACAAAAACAAAAAAACACAAGAGTTTCTTATGTAATCCCCGCTTATTTGCAGGCTGAATATTTATGCTTAGGTTTTCTCTTCCTGCACATGTGAATGATGAATTTAACATGCACAAAAGCAAAGGTGATTGTGAGTACTCCATGCTAATGCCTATTATTCATGTGCAGATGGCAGCTGCAAGATATAGAGGTGATATTAATATTGCCTCACTTTTCCCAACTCCAACTCCACTCACTTGCTCTCCTGTGTCTGCAGTACACAAGCTGCAGTTTATCAAATGGTCCTGAATTCTCTGAAGGAAAGCCATGAATTTACTGGAGTATGAAGGGGTACCAGAGACATTTTCTTTTGACATAACTGTAAAACTGTGGTCCAATTTAGCTAAACAGCGGGGTTCTTTTAAAAGTCTTGTTCTGTTCATCCTGTGAGATGACTGCCCAGAGATGCCATTTTCCCCAAGCAGGTTGTGTCCCAGGAGCAGCCTAGTCCCAGCAGCTGATGTGACCCTGGACACAACGATGGAGTACAAAGAGTGACGAGTCCCACTGCTGTGCCTGTTGTTAGTGTCCTGAGAGCTTATGGGATGAAAAAATAGACACTGTTTAATAGAGCTGTCTGGGAAGCAGGGAAGGAGGCCCATATATCAAAAAGCAGGCTTGGGACAGACTGGAAGGGCGAGGTGCACAAGTGAGTCTGCACCCACCTGAAGCAAACTCATGGTATTGTATTCTTGGCCTTGTTTCTTTTTAGCAAATACCTGTGAAGTTCCCTAGCACCCCTATATGCCGCTTTTCTATCCCACACCATCCTCACAATGGGACAGCATCCTACTGCTCCCAGGCAAGCCTCTAGCTCCAAGGATAGTGTATTCCTTGTGTAGGAATATTGCTTTGTTAATATGGTGTCAGAGATGGAAATTCACTTCCTCTCCTCCCCTCACCTCTCCTTTCTAAAAAGCTGCACACAGAAAATAAATTAAATTAAAAGGAACATGAAGATTAAGAATAATCAATTACTTCAGATTAGGAAATATGGCTCTGAAGGTACTTAAACCTTAGATCAGCCTCTTTCAGTGCATGCTTTCCAAACTCTTTTCACTTATGTGTCATGACAAGCAATCTAAAACTACCACCTTAGCAGCAGAAAAGGGCTTAGTGAAGCCACAGTCATCTTTACATTCTTGCTGACAGTGAATCATTTCATTCAGCCAGCTGAAATCCTCAAATTCTGTAAAAGGAACTTTTCTTGTGCTTCTGACAAGGGGAAAAAAAAATCAGTGTTGTAGTTTCAGGGACAAAATTTTAACAGGGAGAGCTGCATCAAATTTGTCTAAAATCCTGCTGTTCTGGTTCTTAGTCCTTCCCAGAAACTAAACCCAAATATAATCTTTCCACCCCTTCCCGAGGTTTAAAATTACTCTGTTAATATTTTTAGAATGAATTTTCAATTCCTTCCTGTTTCCAGAAAAGCAGGCAGAGTTAATGAATTTCTCCATGTCCTGTGGAAAAAACTGTCAGAGATTAAGTCTTGTGTCTCATATTGTCTGGAATTACAGGTACTCAGTGATCTCATAGCCCCATGTGCTAAGTGCTATGAAAACACAACAGACTGCTAAGGAGAGCTCATCTTCTCCACCTCACGAGCTGTGACTTCCTTACTCACAAGATACTATAAAAGGACTTCTAATATAAATAATGCATCATCCTAAACTGAAATATAATCAGCAGAAATTAATTTGAATATTAATGCATGAGACGTGTATGTTCATCTCTATTAGCTGTCTACAGCTGTCCCATTTTGCCGAGATCTCTGGCCCATAAGTTCCCTTGCAGCACAGAACGGGAGGGCCATCAGCGGTGGTGTATTACTGTGGTCAAACTAGACTTCATCACAATACACACACAATCCCTGAGGAATTATACTGGAGAACATTGAATCCGGATACTGTCCTCCATCCCCTCCCTCAGCACCTGCACTGTTTACACTCAAATTCTGTCTATGACAAAATCCTTTCCTGGCTGGGGGGATTCACCCAGCTCACCATCACTACAAAAGAAATATGGGGGTCACTTTGTGTGGTTTGGCTTAATGAATGATGGGTCCAACCATGCTTTTTATGATTGTCCTTAGACCAGAAAAAAAACCCCTCCCTATGCTGCTGAAAGGCAGCTTCTCCTGGGAGCCTGACCTTCATTTTTTAGAGGACATTATTCTAGCTGCAGCTGAATTTATATAAAAGCTATGGAGAGAATACAACAAAAAACCAGAAAATAAAGAACCTGTTTTTAATATGGGTGTATGAATATCTCCTCCACAGGTTTGTACAGCAGCAGCCTTGAGTGGAAAATCACCATGCTAGACATTTTGTGTAAACTGCCCAATCTGTTGCTCTCACATTCCTCACACAATCATAAAGCCTATTACCTCCCCAAGGCCATAACTGTGATGCGGCTGGACAGAATATCCTGAACAATGAAACAAAAGCCCTACAATAAAAAACAAAGCTAGGGTTTGGGATTCGTGGCAATATATCTGGGACAGAGTCATTCAACCTGTGGTTGTAATTATTCTCTGAAAAAGCAGCAAAAACTCAGTAATTCAGAGGAAAAGTCTTACAGAGCTGTAGCATTGCTATAAAAAAACCCAAACAGTATTGCCTCTGATACATAAAAATATCTACTTGTGCAAAAAAGCAGGTTACCCCATCACTGGAGATTGATTATGTAAAAACAGGTATCACTACTGCTGGCTATAAGCAGAAATAATACTCATCTCCTGAAAGAAAAGGATTTGCTTTGCTAAGTTTAACGTGCTACTTGTCAAGATACTTTCTAATGATGCTGAATAAGTTGAGAACACAAATCTCACTTAATTTGAAGGCTAGAGGTAAACCTAAACTGGGGTTTACAGCCTGAGTCAATCTTCTTCCTCTGTCTTCCCAGTCTTCCCAAATCAGCAAAGACAGGGACTATCAAGAACATATGGGATGCCAACCAGGACATAATCAGCAAAACATGGGACATCCTGAGCATACAAGGCAGATGATCACTCAGAAAGAAGTTGATGTCCTTATGCCTATTCATTTATCTACTTGAATCAAAGGAATGGAGGAGGAGGGGGAATGAGTATTAGTAAGCAGGGAGGGAGTCTAGGCATGATTAACAATAGGTGTGAGACAGGAAGAACTAGATTAAACTGATCCATATGCAAATGATCTGAGTCTGATTGAATCAAACCATGCACAGTTTAATGACTGTGGTAAGATGCCTTTATCTCTGCTTGGAAGTGTTCTGAAAAGAAGGACTGCTCTGAGATAAAACAGTTTAATAAGGAGGTTTTTCATTACAGGGTCGATCTGCATTTGCATTTTTCTCTTTGAGCCACACAGCTTTCCTCAACATCCATTCCTTTTCAAGAGATTAGTCTGGTAGGTATTGTTGACACACACCTTGGGGCATTGCATACTTAACATGTGAATGAGTTTTAGCTTAGTCCTTCATGACCTGGGTAAAACATCTCAGAATGAAGACTAAGCGGAAAAGTCTTATTTTTTTGCTTATCTACTGAATGTTCTTTGCCCTTCTGTTATTTTGAAACTTTGTAAAATCTTTTCCATAGTCATACACTGATACAGAAAGAGAACATAGCTTGGGTGCTTACAGCATCATGGGCTATAATCAGTATGGCATCATGGTTGAAGCAGGGTGATAGCTCCAGCTTCTGTGAAGGTAATCTGATTCTGTGGTACTGTAGTTGAGGTCTAGCCCTCTATTTCTAAACTATGTGTTGGTTTCTTCCAAGTGGCTGCCTTTGAACATTGAACAAGGTAGCTAGGCCCGGCCTCAGCCTCACCTGTTTTATGCTCTGCTTACTGCTCCAGGCATAAGTTAACTAAAACAGAGGCAATCTTCTCCTTCTAAGTGCAAGTAAGATGGGGAAATCTCCAGGGCTCTCAGGTTGATCATAGGAAAGACAGCAGACAGATGCCTGTGCTCAGACTCCAGCAGAAGTGGCATGTAGTAAGTACTGGTATTCTCATCCAGCTATGATTAAAGCTGTGGTTAGCAAAAGCCCTGAATTAGACTATACCTTATTTTTACTCTAAGGCATAGTAAGCAGCACAATCTCCTCTACCTTGAAGAGATCTAACCTGGATGGAACATTTTTCAGTGGCCATCTATGGATACTGTGACCTTCCTTACTCAGGGCAAAGTTTTCCAAAGTAGTGTGTTTTTCTTTAAAGCCTGTATACACATTAACATCTGAGCTCACATACTACATATTGCAGACAGAAAGTGCTTCAATCTCAAAGATGCTGAATAGTTACTCTCCAGCTAATACAGGCAAATAAATACCAGTGGTCATCCAAATGCTTTCACAAAGAAGTCACTTTTCACAGCACCAACAGTTTGTCTGTGCAATAAGGAACTCTTGAACTAGCCTGGTTAACCTACTCAACCTCAGCTTCAACTGATCACCTTCATCCTTATATCATGAAGATGAGAAATTTCAATAGAAGCAGGGCACTTGAACAAAAAAAATTTCCATTTTTTTCAAGAGAAACAATCACAGGCCTAAATGCCTTGCAGGTTGGGAATCCAAACCTCTAATTGCATATTCCATCATTATTAACATCATTACTTCTTTTCTATCCCTGGGCTGTTTCATGACTTTAGGAATTTTTGGTTTTATATTCCTTCAAATACAATGTATATTTATGTCATATATTTAAATTACTTTGATTTGAGTTTCCCTTCTATATCTTTTAGCTTCCTTGACCCTATGCTGATGTGTCTGTTGCTTTGCATTTCATCATTAATTCTGCCTCATCAGCTACCAAGTTCTTTCTTATCTTAGCTTACAGTTTTTCCCTGTATATATTCCTTTACAGTTAGTACTATAGCCATACCCTCTTTCCTCATAGACTATGGGTCCCACAGCAGTAGAAGGCAGAATCTTGTTAATCCAGTCATAAAACATGGTTGTGCCAACAGTTAGAAGAGTCCTACTTCTGTCCGAGCTTACCGAGATTTATTATCATCTAAGGCGCCACAATGCTGATGGTTCAGGGGCAGTCAGGGTAACAGAACAACTCAGTTACTGGTGGCAGAGAACTTACATGCCCCTGTGCCTTGTGAGAAGATGCACTCCCAGGGCTAGGTGAAAGAGGTAGTTTGGAAGATGGCACACACCTCCTTAACTCTTGGCATGGTCTAATGTGCAATAGAATCACTGAGGTTGGAATAGACCTATAAGACTGAGTCCAGCCATTAACCCAAGACCACCACTAAACTGTGTTTCTAAGCACCACATCTACACGTCTTTTAAATACCTCCAGGGATGGTGACCCAACTTACTCTGCTGGGCAGCCTGCTCCAATGTTGACCACCCATTCCATGAAGAAACTTTTCCTAATACCCAATCTAAACCCACCCTGGGACAACTTGACAGCAACAACTCTTGTCCTGTCATTTGTGACTTGGGAGAAGAGGCCAGCACCCATTTTGAAATCACCTCTTTTCAAGTAGTTCAAGAGACGTCCCCAAAGCCTCGTTTTCTCCAGGCTAAACAACCCAAGAGGGATGGATGCTAAGCAAATACAGAACAAAAATATACAGCTTTTCCCAAAATGCTTATCCTTGAAGTACGAGTAAATACTGACAGATAAGAGATGCAAAGGGTTAATGAGGGAACATCCACTGAATTTAAGACAGCTAACTGTACTGTGTGCTATCTGCCAACATGCTAATAACAGCTGCATTGACAGACCTTGCTGCCAGGCTCCTGTGAGGGCAGTTCAGAGAATTCCTAATCATCCCTCAAAGGATCCTGTCTGTCTTTATGGATTAAACAGAGAAATCAGATTGCTAACACGGTGAATTGAAGTTGGATGCTTAAAATTAAGTGATGTGAATGTTACCTTTCCTCCCCTCCCACTTCCCACGTTCTGCCTGATGATGGACACTGGCAAAAGAGTCAAAGGGCTGCTAAGCTTCATTTGAAGGGAAGCATTTTTAAGGTCAGATTTGACAACAGAGAAGAATGCAATTTTGTGACTGTGGCAGGGAGTTTAAGTGAAATCACAGAGATGGGTGTTGAGAAGTGTAGTGAGTGGCTGATGGAGGCTGGCACCACCACAGCTATCCAAGGCATGATATGGAATGGCCGTACGTTTTCAGGCCTGCATCTCAGGCACAGTTCCAACCCTCCTCTGATTAGGTGCTGTCAGATGTCTCTCAGAAGTCTCTGCTCTTCTTGGGCTCAATCTGGATTGGTATTAAAACATGAGTTCACACTGGCATCCTTTCTCAGGTGCCTGTTACAAGGAACAAATTTGTCATCTTGCAGTGAACTGCTTGGGGTGAGATTCTGACCACTCTGTAAGTCTAGTTCACCTTTGGTTTCAGTGACCTCAAGAGCCAATGATTTGGTTCTAAACATTTTAACCTTATGTAGGTAGGCATCCCTGTTCCAGTGGTGGTCTGGCCTTTCCCTTCCCTTTCCTCACAGATGGGAAGGATGAGTCTGTCTGATTTCAGATTCTTAGCATCTGTTGAACATGACAGTTAAACTCCTCGCAGTCCTCTCAGTTATCCAGTTTCTATTTTCCTTCCATAACCAGAGGAGCTGCCATTCCAAATCACTCCAGACATGGTGCGAATATTTAAAACCTTTATTACATTTTGAGCATCAGTTGTGGAATAGATCTGATGACTGTGGTCTGGGATGAGTAGAGACTTCTTGGACTCCCCCCATGAATTCATGGTGGGAAGCAAAGCTGTCAAAAACACCTGCTATTAATGCCAGCAGAGTGTGCTTCTGCTTTATTTGTGTAATTTTATTCTGTCACCTTAGTCCCACGTAATTTGTACTTTTGCCCCTAGGATCAACACTGGATTCTGTATTGAAAGTTGAGAGCAGGTATTTATTGTATGCTTTGAAGCCATACCTAAATGATGTTTGATCTCAATGCCATTATCACAGCATATATGATATCTTTCTTCTTTCCAATTCTTTCATTCATAAGGCTGAAAGGCCTTTTAATCTTTATGCAATTTCCTCTGCAAGGTCTAAATCACCTTGATATTTGGCAACATTGATTCTGTCTTTCCCTTCTTGATTGCTCAATCTTAGAGAATTTCCTGAATAATAAAAATTATGTCTATGTATGCAAACGTGGTCATAAGGTCTCTTTTGGCACATTTTCTTTATTTATTATATCTAATTTATATAGGATTTGTATTAGTCCAAATGTGCTCTTTAGCAGGCCCGATCCAATTTCTGTTTAAGTCTATGACACTTTCATGATAGATCTTAATGGTTGTGGGATTTAGCCCAAAGCCTGGTGTATTTAAGACAGTTTTAATCTGAAGGGCCTGTAATAAAACCAGTGACTTTGATCTTTTTTTCTGGGAGTTAAACTGAATCAGAGACTTTAATTTTTCTTTTTTAACCTCAAGTAACTGCATGTTAGCTAAGTGACTGTGAGGACAGTCCTCTTCTGCACAAGCTGTTCTTGTTTAGAACAGTACATCGGACCTTGTACTATGAAGGAAACTATTTTCATTACAGGCAAAAGTGGGGATATATTGCATAGAAACTTCACTATAAAAATAATTATCTATTTCTATTAAGGCCTAGTAATTATATGCATATGTGTGTATATATGTATATTTACACATAAATACAGATGAATACAGATGAATTTTCTAACAGGATGCTAAAGCAGCACTTACCCTCTTCAACCTTACTGAGCTCTTTTTTGGGCTGAATTGTGGTGTCTTTTACAATCTGGGCTTCTCAAATAGCAATTGTGATGAAAATTTTTCCTGATATGCTCTTCTATCCAGTAGGAATTGACTGCAGATTACCAAACTGTTACCAAGTAGTAACAACTTACAGATACTGTCAAGATTGGCTTGATATGAACTGGTGAGCTAGAGGTGAGGGAATAACTTACTAACCATTCTTTTGAGTCACATATTCTCCAGTGCTGACAATTTAACAGAATTGCCAAAATGCCCATCTATTACAATCACAATCAGATTGTGAAGCCCAACAACCTAAGTATTTTAATCTTACTCTGCCTTTGTTTCTCCCCTTGTTTTCTGTTTCCCCTCTGCCCCTAACACATACAAACACAGAGACTTTCCGCTTTTATAAATACAATGGATGTTGTTGTCAGTTCAGATAAGAGCAAATGCCAGATAGGATAGCAATATTTTCAGTCCTGGCAAATGCAATCATAAGTTCAGTTTATTAATATTGCAACAGTTGCACTAAATGAGATCACTTGGATAACAAAACATTTATCAACAAAACGCTGCCACCTACTGAAGTTTTGCAAACAGCCCAGATGATTGGATAAGATCACAAATTCACTCTGTCACAAGCTTATGGTCTTTGCTGAAATCGTTCTGAGGGAAAAAAAAGCAAGAATGATAACCAGGAGAACAAGACAAGACATCTCTTTCATGCAGTCTGTTCAGCAAGTGTCAGGGTAAATCCTGGAGAGCAACCTCCAAAGAGGAAAGGAGATTTGGCTCTTTGTGCGCAGTATGCTGTGGAGTTTTCAAGCATTGTGGCTAGGGAACCCATCTCATCAAAACCTTTGGATTGCAGCCTATTATAAACTTCCAGTTTTCTTGTGCTGATGTTCAAAGCTTCTATTCAGGCCCTACTAAACTGACATTACAACTTGCCAGCTTTTTGTTACGTTGCACCACCCTAGATTATAAAGGGTTTGTAAATAAATATAAAAGAAGTCTTAGTGATTGCAACAAAAAATCTTGTGAATTTTCTGTTGCAAAATCTCAACCAACTAAAAATTATCATTATTTCAGTATAGGAAGCAGGCATGTCATGAAAAAAGAAGTCAGTCCTGCACATACAGGTGCGTCATCCAGCAGATGATTAAACACGCAAGGGCTGTCAAGGCTTTGGGTAGGACTTGCTGTGCCCATTTGAAACTGCAGACAGCACTTCTTGACTGCCATAATCTAAAATGGCTTTTAGGCAAGAATGTGGATCTCATTTACTAGTGTCTTGGGAGAACTGCTCTGTGGATTTAGGTGTTAGTTTTTGGTAGAAGTATTTAAAGGAAATGCAAACAAAATTATTCATGGTGAAACTATTTTTTTTACATTATGGGTAGAAAGGAGTATTTATGTTAATAAAGGAAAGCAAACTCGAAGAGTCAGGACAGCATGGTTTAGGAATTACAGTCTCAGTGCCTTTACTTCACGCAATGGATTACCCATCTTACCTTTAAAATAATATTCAGTTTCTATTCGTAATGATCACAAAATTAATACTTACCTTGGAACATCCCTGGATGCTAAATTTATAGACAACTTAAAGGGCCTATGTCTGCTTTTTAAGATGACTACAACAGAGCATTTAAACATGTGCATAACTTTAAGCATGGAAGTAATTCAATTGAAATAAAAAGAACTACTCAAACATTTCTGATTTTGCATGTGCTTCTGTGCTCTGCTAGCTTAGGGGCTAAGAACGGATATGCTTATTTAACACAGTGTTTATCTACTAAGACTATATTCAGCATTACTGATTCCTTTCCTTTTCATCAGACAGATACAAGGAGTTCTCAATTTTTCTAGCCTCCTTCTGGGTCAGTGTCTTGGGGTGACTCTAAGATACTGTATCCCCTATCGTCTGCTTTTTTTTTTTTTTTTTTAATGATTTCCACCTAATTTGTCTCAAAACTGAGACAGTCAGTTTCAAACTTTCTTCCATCTTACAATGCATTTGCATTTTGTATCTGATGTAGAAAACAGCAGCTATAAACCCAGACCCTGAGTCCTGAGAGTAAAGTGGATGACTTTAAAGGAAACACTAGGTCAGTCTAGATTAGGGGATGCAATTGATATTAGGCTGGGGCTGGCTCTTCCTGACCTAACTTTGGACATTTTTTACTCTGGGAAGCAGGATCTTCTTTCTTTGGATTTAGCTCTGTGGGATTGCCATTGGGTTCATGACTTGACTAACCCTGGATTCATTCTCTCTTCCTACTGCTGTGATGCCAATATTGTTTCATGCAGGTCATGAACGTATATACTCACTACTGTTTTGGGAAACCCCAGCTAGTGACAAGCCAGAACCTTTGACTTGACTTGGCCACTATGTTTAACTGTTTTGCAGTATAACCTACAACATCTTTTAGTTTTCAGTGAGTTTTTAAATATGGATTGTTAAATGATGGGTTAGTTATCCTGTTGTACCTGTTATGTGTATCCAGTGCCAGCCACACCATCTTTCTTGCTGTGCAAGCCGGGCAAAACCTGAAATCCCCTCTGTGGGCCACCTGGAACTAGTGTTACCAGATATAAGCTCTGACTAGTTTAGGTAGGCTTGGGCATTAAGCTGAGCTTTGCTGCAGCTGCTCTCCAACACAAAGGAACTTCAAAGGGTTTTGACTCCACTCAGGGGCACTGCAGCCAACACATCTGCTAGCTGTGGAGAGGAAAGTGACTGTTTAATGCACACCATTGCCCTAACAAGTGTGCAGGTGCAATTCCTGGCTGGAGCTCTTCACATTGGCCTGTCTGCTTTTAAGTTCTTCTGTCAGGATTGGTGGTGATTTCAGAGCTCAGAGCTCCTGGCCTGTCACTCAGTGACGCCATTCCCCTAATACCAGCTAGAGATTGTTTCTTCCATGGGCATCTGCAGGCTTTCAATAGTTGTACTGTACCTTGCCCTACGCCCACATTAATGAACGGCTATGAGAAGCCACTCCTTTTGTGATAGAAAATGGCTCAGAGAAGAGACATGAGAATACAGGTTTCTAAAGACATGCTATTCATAAAGCCAAGAAAACATTGAGGGCCAAAGTCTCACTATTGAGGGCATGCTCATTCTGCCCAGGGTAGAGATGTGTCAGCTGCTCCCAGGAGCAAAACAGCTGTGTCTGTGGGGCTTTCCAGCCCTCTGGTGAAACACTGCTCATAGCAACTGTGCTCCATCATTAGAGGCTCCAGGGGGATGTACAGGGCCACCCTGAGGTATATGTGCCCACAAATAGGTCTGGCAGCCTGTTTAAACAGGAGTGTATGCAGTCAGGCTTTCATGCACAGTGTGGAGCTTGGCAGGTTCTGCCCTTACAGATCTATGTGTCCTGTGAGTTGGCATAGGGAGGGGCAAGGATTATTTTGATAAATCATTTTATTCTGGAGTCTGGTGGCACCACAGTGCTGAAATGAGCTCTTACTCCCTGTGGTGACAGAAGTGTCCAAGCTGTTAGAAGAAGCTGTGGGTCTCAAACACAATTTTTAGCCTTCCTATGATCACTGCTTTGCTTTCTAAACCACTGGTGAAGGGGAAGGAGAGATCTTGTGGAGATCCCTATTAGGCAGCACTGTCCCTTTTGGGTGGTGTCATTATAAACACCTATGCAAGATGCTAGCACTCAGGCTGGAGAAAATAATTAAATTGGTATTGCTACAGTGGCAGATCTGATATCCTTGATGCGTATTTTCTGAGAAAACCACTGTTCACCTCTTGCTGCACAAGCATGCTAACAAAATTTAACATCAAAAAATCCATTGTGATTTTAGTAGCTAGTCAAAACAGGATATTTTAGGAGATTTTTCTAATCAACCTCAGTGGAAAGAACATTTTGCTCCATCCAGATAAAATTTTTGAAGGCACCACATCTAGAGGTTCTCTCTTGCATATGACTTACCTGGATGGTATACAAAGTAAAAGTTTGTATGTGTTACATTTTGTAGTTACACCTATCAAAGAAGTTGGTTACTATGTCATTAAATTAGCAATGCATGTTAGTTTGCATTTTTTTGTGCAATAAATCTTTACTAGTGAAGAGCAGAGCAAGATCTCATTTTTTCACATGGACATTTAGAATGGAGAACACATGCAAATATTGTCTCTTTGTTTAGCATAGATTATCCTGAGCTATTCCAGAGTGGAGGCAGGGCTTGTGCTGGGAAGAGTTAGGCATGAGGATTTTGGCTGATCGTGGCTGCTGGGACTAGCTCCTGGGTGGGTGTTACTTGCCCTCTGAGCAGATTAGTTTTGAAATAAAGAAATACTATTTTCAATTCAAAGTTCTCACAAAATTGACAAGTAGGTAAAGTTTTATGAAGGATTTGAAATCCTAGCGCTCTGTGACACTGCCTTGACAACAGGAATGGCGCCCAGCTCCCATGTACTTTGCTAAGGCATCACATCCTACTGGACTCTAAAGTGTCTCTATAAACTGGCTTCAGGAAATGTTGCTCCTACAAAAAACCCAACTACCTGAGAAACCACCTGAACTAGCTAGAAGCAAAACAGAATTGACACAAGTAACACTTTGATACACAAGATGGTGTGCCTGACAAGAGATAGGTTCCTAAACAGTCCAGACATGTCACTTTTGTGTGTCTCACTGTCAGCAACTTCTCTTGGAGGTGACTACATCTTGATAATTGTTTTTTTAAACCCAGACTGATTTTCACAGAAGCAGATAAATAACACAAACCAGGCAGTTATTGGTGTCTATGGCACTCACTGGACATGTGGGTGTTCAATTCTGCTCTCCACTAGCCACTGTTTTCAGTTCCTGTCACTCTGGGAAGCACCTGTGAAGAATTGTGTCACTGCCTCAGCATAATGGTACATGTCTACTGTCAGAAACATGCACATCTATCTTTTAAATTAGGTGGCCATGAAACAGCAGGTTTGATTCTTAAAAGACTGAGTGGAGGGTCTTCCTTCCTTCTTTTCTTCCTTCCACCTGCCTGCCTGCCTGCCCTCTTTTTGTTTTAAAGGCATACACAAAAACTTCTGGAAATGTCTGTAAATGCTAACTCAAATTTATTTTTTTTAAATGCAAGAAACCACTCACTGTATATCACAGAAAAAGGAGTTAATCATAATCTATTGTAAATTTTAAGATAAAGAATAAACTATGCACCCTGGACATGATTTTTTTACTTCTCATATTATTCAGGTTCTTTAAGATGCTTTTAGAATGTGTATAAATTAAGTCCAACTATAATAATGATACAAACTTTTTAGCTTCCATTGTGTTACTTAAAATTTCATTTTATTTACCATTAACAAAATGAGCAACACTTGAACACCTTCACTCTTTCTGACATTCTCATTTGTTTCTGAAAAACAGACATGGATATTGATAATCAAAAACCATTACAGGCAAGATGTATACCTCGTTTCTGGAATCACATTACACCACTATAAATTAGTTCTGCATTTTGCCTAGAAAGAATAAGCAACATTGACCCAGTCCACACAATTGATTCAGTGTCACTCTACAAAGTCATAGACATCCTTCTGCAGACTGTATCTGTTTCTGTTCATTCAGATAGTTAACCCATAGCAGGCCACGATCACAACTTGCTGAGAACATATGAAATGTCCTAACTGTGGAGTAAAGTTGTTGCTCTGTGAGTGAAGAGGTTCACATTTGGAAGGAAGCAATGCTGTGCAATGGGATGAAGAGAGAATAGGGCATAGCATATTTGTGGCTGTGAGGTCCTCCAGCTCTTACAAGACTAGGCAGCGGGTGGGGAGGGACACCTGCTGTTCTGTTGTTTTCCTCAGACAGTGCAGCAGTGCCCACCTTGCTGTGGGGGAGGCAGGGAGCTGGAAGAAGTTTTGCCAGGAGTACCAGAAAAAAAAACCTGGTAAAATTTTGCCAGGAGTAGATCAGTGCAGCACCCCAAGCACGATGCTGATTGGCACTGGCCATTGCACAAAGTGTATAGGGCTGTACCAGTGGTGAACCCAATCCTTTCAGTTGGATTTCCTGTCTCTTCTCATTACAGGTGCTCCACTTTAACTAAATCGACATTTATTTTACTTTGGTGAGTTTTTTTTTTTTAATTTACATGGATCCCAGTGTTCTCCACTTGGCACTCTATGAGTTTGTTTCCATTTCATGAAGCCAGCACCTAAATAGACTGTAAACCAGCATTGTAATTTCTCTGCTCTTTGGCATGTGTTTAAAAGTCACACTACACAGATTTAAGGCTGGTGGATGGTAAAGATGGTAAAGAGATTAAATTTTCAAGTGCCAACTCATCACACCAGGTTGACACAATTCCCACTGTGTTGCTGAATTTACTTGAACAATTTATTATGGTGGGGCTAAGGGGAGTCTAAGAAAAATGGTTTATTTACCGAGGCAGCAAATAAGGAAATACATGTTTTAAAGTGCAAACTCTTTATTCTGAAAAATTGGGCATTGTGCCTTGTGTGATGTATTCTCTGTCTGAAAATTACATAACTATGAATGTAAACTATGTATGTGTGCATTTGTGGTTTTATTACAGGAAGACCTTAGAGAGCGGGACACCCGTGGAATCTACCAGGTGGAAATAATGTTTGTCATCTTTTCTATTATGAGTTAGCAAACCACAAGAGTGCCAGGAGCTCATTAATGTGACATTCTCACACTACATCCCATGAAGACAAGGAGAAAAACCTGCACTTCTGCAAATGTGCTCCTTTCTTAAAGTAATGGCTCAAGTCATCCTTTCTGGAGACCACTAAAAGGTTTTAACTCATTTTCATACTAAAAGCTTAAGGGATAAAAGCCCCTACAACCCAACCCTCCACCCCCTGCCTTCTCCTGCTAACAGCTTACTGTTGGGTCAGGAAGAGATGATTAAAACTATGGAGGTCCTCTGCTCCCCACTGGAAATACCTCTACTTGGAGGATAGAGCTTTGACTGAGGAAAGCTGTCAGTCAAGTTTGGGTTCATAACTTGCAGGTACCAAAGACACATGTGCTAACAGATACTCCAGCTCCTGCTGTATAGTTTACAGTATTTGCAAACAATGAAATATAATGCAGGTATAACCTGATCCTTCATTAATCAGGAAAAAAAAATTAAAGGAAGCACTGGGGGTCCGATTCTGATTTCCAACATGTACGAACCTTAACCCCCATTAATTTCAGATGGAGTCACATGTGTGTATCCTGAGGGGGTGATTGCATCCTACATCAGCTACAAGTGACCGAGAAAGGGAGAATAATCAGCCTGATACTGGCCATTTGGACAATGCGTATTTGATGCGTCAGAGTCGTTCCAACCTTCCAGTTACCAGATGTCCGTAAAAATTCATAGCAGGCTATTAAATTTAGCAGATCCCATCTTAATTAGATTAGCTTCTGCTCAGCATGACAGCAGAGTATTTCACTGATGGAGGATTTATAAAGATTTCTGGTGGGAATTCTTTATGGAAGATGTAGTCTTTTATCCAATGGGATTTACAAATGGAGAGGGGGAGGGAGGAGAGAAAGCCCTGATAAGGACACACAAACATTGTCATGGCATGTTAAAACATAAATGGGAGCTTTTATTTTATGGATGTTCTCTTTTTATTTCTCTTTCAGAGTACGGACAGGCAGCATGAGCATTTTTTGTGTCCTTGCATTATCAGGCCCAGCTAACATTATGGCATACAGGCGGTGGAAAGCTACAAGCAAATTCTTGTTGTCAAATTCCCTCCTAAAACTAGCACCAAAGGAGTACTCAATGTTCAGCTGCCTGTCAGGTCATGAGTTATTTTTTCACCTACAGGAAACAGAACTGTACAGTTTGTCTTGAACTGGTTTTATGTGCTGCAATACAGCATCTATCCATCCATTGCCCTTCTTTCTTTAAGGTCACTGGGAAAAAAAAAGACACAAAAAACTCCCCAACAACCAACAGACCCACTTTCTTATTAATTTTGCCTCTGTCCCAGTGCCAATGATTTTCTGGTTTTCTCTGTACAGGTTTTTATGGAAGATATATACCGTTAATGGTGACACTGGTGTCAGTAACAGAACGTGAGCAGCAGCAATGCCTGCGCTCTATTCCCAGAGTGTAGATAACTTCATAAAGAAAAAAGGTGGGTGGAGGGGAGGGGAGATCTGGATAATTTTTCTTGTCATTTGATTCACCACTGAAAAGGTCACTCCCTGTAAGAAGAGACAGTCTTCTCTCTGAGATGTCTGGGGGAGGAGCAGGAATGGCAGAGCCAAAATGGGGGGGACCGTTGCTGCCATGCAGCTTTTGTGAGGTGGCAGAGCAGCCCCTCTGAGCACAAGGGCATGCAACGCCCAGAGTATGCATGCTGGCAGCTGATAAAAACAGAAAGGGTCCATCCCTTGCTCACGCTGCGGGCTGATAGCATTCACATCATACACCGTTTGTTACTAGGCAACTGATTAAATATACGTGCTGGTCCTTCAAGCAGTGCTTGCAATTAATTAACCAAACCATTTTCATTTTGACTGTCTTCCGTCCTCCCCCTCCCCTCCCCACCACCAACCACCCTCCCAAATGCTGACATCTGACACAACTGAGAAGGATTTGATGCTCCTCTTGACCCGTGGTGTAATAAAATGAAGAATGGAATCTTTGCATAGTGAATGTGGGCTATACCTGGGCAGTGGGCACCTCTGAGTATCACTGGTGGGTCCAGACAGCAGTGAGCACAAGGAACAGACATTTTGCTTTGCTTTGCTTTGCTTTCCAGGGTCAATGTAAATTGAACTGTGAAAACCACAGGGCAGAGTCCAAAAGAAGTTCTGCTGGCAAATCTATTTGAAGTTAGTTATATTGAAGGATGGAGGTTGGGTCTTCTTTCTTGGTTTTAAAATTGGGATTCCTTATCCCTACTGTACTCATTTGCAAATTTAAAACCACTATGGAGTACATTTGCATGTGTACATATATAGACACACATATATATATATAGTGATAAATATAAATATTTATACAACTACTAATGTATGTGAGTGGTGTTAAAGTCCAGATGTCACCAACTCTAAGTGCACACTCATCTGTCATAGCTGTTATGCTGGGACCCCAAAACCAGGCAGTCACTGCACCACTGAGCTCACAGTGTCTAAATTGCAATGACAAGCAAAGTGGAAGAAGGGATCTAGACATCAAAGGTTGTTCAAGGTCATACAGGGGGTCAGTAGCAGGGCTGGGAATAGAAAATGGCTTTTGTTTTTCAGATCATATTTTCTAATAAAAAAGAAAAAAAAATCAGTGAGTCATCTCACCCCAAATCCTCCCTCTAATTCTGTAATACAGTTGTCATATTAAACTTGTATGAAATAGACTGGAATTACACATGGAAAATGGGTAACTACAAGGATCCTGGAAGATCTGACTGTTCCTATTACACTTGATCAAATGCAACTGTCAGCTGCTTTGGCAGAGATCACCTTTGATGATTAAAAGGAGAGGACTACATTACAAGAGGGTTTGAGCACGAAACCACTTGCAGCAATCCACAATTAAACAGGAGAGGCTATTGTTCTGTTTCTGACTGGGAACAGAGTTACAAATTTATTGGAGTTCACAGGCATGCTGCAGAGCTTGTCTTTTAACAAAATTGTAGCCCCATTCTGTATCAGAGCTTCCTACCCTGCTCAAAACCTCGAGTGCATTAAAGAAGCAATTTAGGGTTTATTTGAAGGGGGAAAAATAGAATGTCGAGTTGGGTTTCTTTCTTCCTTCCTCCCACTGGCTTTCTGCTTAGGAGGGAGGGATTTGAATCAGCAGATTCTCAATGGCACTGTTGCCTATCAGAGCTGGTATAGATTCAGTAGAAATGGGTAAGAAGCAAATAATGAAGCACAGACTAACTGACAATTTAAGGGGTTTTTTTTAACACACTGGCCAGCAGCTGATTTGGTGTGAACCATCTGTGGAGCCACGCTGCTCAAAGGCCTGTGCCTTTGAGTCAGAACTGGAACGGTACCTCTGAAAAAGGCACTCTTTGGGTTTTTGACTCTTTTGAATGAGTCAAGGCCATTTTCCACTCCTGATGGGACTCAGTTACCTTGGCCTGCTTTGCTTTGATTCTGGCCTGTCTTTTTTTTTTTTTTTTTGGCCTGTGCTCAATTTTGAATAAGGAAGGACTTGAGGCTTTTACCAGCCTTGCATGAACTGGGTAAATCTGCATGGTGATAAAAGCAGACCCCCAGCTGCCACTCTCTCTGCCACACGTGCTCACAGCCTGTGGTGGTGACAATTGGTACATGTTGTCCCTTATGAGATAGCAGATTAAGTCCCTCTTCTCCAAAAATGGCTGGTTGCTTTCAGCAGCCCCACCAAGTCGTGCACTCATCCTCTTTAACTTTCACTGTGGCTTTGCTGACCTTTGAATGAGAAAAACATTAGTAAAGAGCAATTTTATGCCCTCATAAAGAGTTATATGTTACTAGGCAATAATGGAAGCAAAAACCAACCTGGCCAAAAGATCTCAGCCTCTCAGCCTCCTTCCACTGCTTTCTTTAATGGTGCTGCTGCATTGTTAATCTACTTTGAGCTTGTCAATGGCTGGAAATCCCACACAGATGATGTGAAGATGGTTCACAGTGCCAGTACAGGCCCTGCTCCTCAGCCCTGCTAATCCACAGGGGAGGAGAGAGAAAGTCAGAGAACATCTGTATTTCTTGCAGGTTTCTGCATGCTGCTCCTTTCCTCTTATCCTTATAATGATTTATATTTAATTGACTTGTAATTATACCCACTTTTCTTTTTTTTTTTCCTCTTCTAGTTCATCTTGGTTTTTCCATACCCATATATGGTCAGTCACCAGCCTCAATTTTTTTCCACCACAATGAGGCAATAAATCCTGTGGGGCTGGACAGGAAACCCAGCTTGCCAAGGAGAGACAGGATGAATATCTCCTAGAGACAGCCAGAGGTATGAGTGTGTATTGTCCATACAGCATATTTCAAGGAGTGCCCACGGCAAGCCTGGAAAATACTGCAACAGTATTTCTTTCTGGAAAAACAGATTTTTAAAAAAAGCCCACTGTGTATTTTTTGCTCCTTTTATGTGTGTGGAATTCATGATATATAGAAGTTGGTTAATCTGAAAATTTCAGCTAAGACCTGTATTTTACAGGCAGAAGATAACCACATAGAAATACCTCCTTTAGAAAATGTGCATTTTCTCTCTCTTCAGCTACATAAGTGTGTATTCCTCAAGTTGGAAATGACTTCTGGGATCTTACTGCTCCAAACACCTTTATAAAAACACTGAGCAAGTTTTATTAATACTTTCTTGGGCTTCCAAGCATGTCTAGGCTCATTCATGTTTAAGCTTCACTGCAAACACTGGTGAACTCTCTGATCACATGTTCCACCCAACTGCTCATTCCTTTAAAGGCAAAAGAGATCCTGAGACACTCAGATACTGTAACAAAACTTAGATGAACTCAATAAAATGGTGGTAGATGGCACACTAATGACACAATTACTACTCTGCATGTTCTGTATGAAAATACATATTGTGGTTCCCTTTTGAAGGAATCCTTTCAGTAAGGCTCCTGTGGTATTTGTAGCCCAGAAAATTCACTCTAGGTCTTGCAAAAATATTACCTTGCACGAAATATGATGGTGTTCAGACACAACATTATCTTACTCTGCATGCAATGACATTGCTTTGCATCCTGGCACAGTGGTGCAAAATATCTACATTTTAGAAAGCACTGCTTTCAAATATGAAGAAGAGGTTACCATTATTGCTAATTACCAGTATAAGTTCAGGGGAAACAGAATCAGAAGCATTGGTGCCCTATTATAGCTGGCTACATTAATCACTATGTCATTCAAATTAAGCCACTTACTGACATAGGAGCTGGTTTGTAAACACCAGGAAAAGAACTGGATCTTTGGTCATCAGTACATGGGCAAATAAAATTCCCAGTTATTCACAAGCCTGGGAGTACAGCATCACTTAACTGCACTCTCTTGCTTGCACACATACTCAGCTACACTCCTAAAAGGTTTGCCAGTGCAGTGTAGTGTTGAATTATACAGGCTAACTCTACAAGCTAGCTCTACAGGAATTAGCTTGGGAACTGGAATAAGTCTAACAGCAGTAGCAGGATACATTAGCTCGCATGGCTGAGTTAGCCTCTCTGGCAACCAATACGATTAGAAGGCTTCTAGGATTAGATTGCTGGAGCTAAGTCATGAAAACTACCTTGGGTCTTTCAGTGTGATATGGTGAATTGTGACCCCCCCTCCTCCCCCAGCCACCACCCAATAAGTAGCACTTTGCAGGACACAGGCTATACCTACTTGCATTCAAGGTCTGGATTCTTAATGGAATGAACTGGCCCAGCTTCACTGTGGAAGTCAGTGGCATAGCTACACTGATTTACACTGACAGACTCCTGGCCGAGATGTTTCAGTCTGTCAGTTGTACTTACCATGCTCTGCCAATCTGGGTGGGGGGGGGGGCTAGTCAAAGTCTTATTCCTTTTAATGATGATTCTGCTGCAGTTGTCTTTTTTAGCTTGTTGCAGTTAAGGCCAACAGGCACTATTATGGTCTTCTAGCTTGGTCTTGCAATGATTTTAGCTTTAAGGGATAATTTTGAATAGCACTGCAGAAGCAGTAGCAGCCTCCTTACACTGCCAGACGTCAAGGCTCAATCCCTCAGTCTGCTTCCCCCATGTTTCAACCTGCAGAGTGTTATGTTAATTTTGCTTGCAGCTTCAAGTCAGCTGAATTTCCGGCTGGCTTCAACTTAAGCTGTTTTTATTTCAAATAAGGTAAATTACCCGCTTCAGCCCAGGGCTCAGTTTCCAAGCTTCCGTTCTGCCGGTTTTCAGGCTTCACTTCCAGCAGCTCTGCATAATCCCTGCAGAAGGCATGTCCTCCGCTCCTCCTGTGCCAGGGACATGCTGCTTTGCTTGGCTGCTCCCAGTGCTGGAATCCTCCTCTTCCTCCTCCCTCTTCTCTCAGGACTTTAGGTCTAAAATCAACAGAAGTTATTTTTAAGCTTTATTTAAGACACTTCTGCTAAGAGCCGCTTGCTAGTCCCTAGACCCTCCTCCCTGTTTGTCTCCAGACTTTGCAGAAGCTCCCACTGCAGAAATAGAAAGTGTGCTTGATAGTCATCCCCATTACTGGTTACAACTGTGTTGTCCACCTGATGGGGTTGAGAGCTCTCTAGCAGGCCCATGGTTGCCAGCTGGCCTTTCCTGAGGCTTAGAGGGCTTGTGACAAATTCAGTAGCAACAAGGCTGTGATGGTGTGAAGGTAATCCTAATCCGATACTGTAGGAGAAAGTAAAACCTGATTGCATCTGTGGAGGCAAACTTTGGTGGTTTGCCAGGGAACCCAACAGTATATCCAGTTAGATTCCTCTAGCCATGGAGTCACCATGTGCTTCCTAATACATCAGAGGACAGCTATCTCTGCCATTGTGCCTAAAAAGCCGGAGACAGTTTCTCTCTAAAGGGATTATATTCAAATAAACAAACCAGATAGGTGAAGGAAAACAAAGTTGAGAGAGATGGGGTGGCTTACTTGTGGCCACATGGCATATCAAAACTGAGATATGTCTCCCTCACTACACTGATCCCATTAACTGTGATGGCCATTTGGAGCAGATTAGTGCATGCTCCTGCTTCAAAAACTTCAGGAAACCAAATATAAACCTAGAAGAAAACTGCATGAGGCATCATATTATAGCATAAAGGAATAGCATTTCTTTTCTTGCTTTGTGGAAAGCTGACATTTTATGTGCTGTGTGTTGGCATTTCCTGTGATATTGCCACAGGCACAAGATTCAGATGGATTGTTCAGGAGCACATTAAATACTCCTTCATAGATATAACTTTGCACAGGAATCTCTTTTATGTATGTGGGATGGATAGGCAAACCCTCATCTGAGACAGAGATTGTTGGAATCCAAAAAAAAAAAATTCTTGAGGTGCTCTGCAAAAATCTCCCCTCAATAAGGGTAATCCAGCCCCCATTTTGTTATTATTTACTCAAAAAATATCCTTTTGATAATAATAATAATTTTAATCACATTTTACAAGACTTGGTTCACCATTCATATGTGCAGACAGTTCATTTAGGAATGTAGGATAATTGCTATTGTGGTGGGTTGATCCTGTCCAGCAGCCAAGCTCCAACACAGCTGCTTACTCACCCTTGCCCCCACACCAGGATGGGGTACAGAAGTGGAAAAATAAAAGTGAGAAAACCTGTTTGATTCGTGAAGGAAAGAGAAAAGGAAAACCACAAACAGAACAACTAGTCTCCAAGCACTGGACACTTTGGAAGCCCAAGAGTTCCTTGTTTTTTCTCTGTCCTTGTTTTCATTGCTGAGCATTATACTACATGGTGTGCAGCATCCCTTTAGCCAGTTCAGGTCAGCTGTCATGACTGTGTCTCCTCCCAATTCCTTGCTCACCTCTTACCTATTTGCTCCAGGAAGTGGGGACAGAGTGGAAAAAAGAGAAATCTTTGATGCTGTGCAGGCTCTGTTCAGCAATAGCTTAAACATTAGTGTGCTATGAACACTGTTTTAGACACAAACAAAAAGCACAGCACCATCAGGACTGCTATGAAGAAAGTTAACTCCATCCCAGCCAGAATAAGCAGAGATACCTTTATAAAGATACCCTGCTTCAGAGAAGGTCATAACTGTCTCCAAATCAACAGATAGAATGGATTATACAGGAAACGTAGTATTCATAGGCACCTGCAGAGAATTGTCCCTTGGATATGGGTTTGCCTTTCTCCTTTCACTACCAATGTCAAGATTTTAATTTCAATTTCAAGCTTTTAGATAGCTGAAGTGAATTGAGATGATCCTTATTCTTCAGTGATCAGCCATGAGACTTTCTCCTGTTCTCTACCTTTCAGTTGTTATGCTATATCTGTCTATGTGGTTGTTATCTGTCCCACAACAGGTTTCATGTAGCTTATAATTTTACCTTTAAATACAGTAACTAAAAATAATTTTAAATCTCATTTCTCATATTTCTCCTCAGAACTGGTTCCCAGAGGTTAAAAATGCATATTTTCTTCTAGTAGTGTGTATTTTTTACTGAGTAAGCCTTGTGGATGCTTCTTGGCTGTGGATCCTACCTTCTCAAATGTGCAGTGCAGCTCCTTTGTGAATGACCAAAAACTTGAGACTGAGCAAAAGCTCTAAACTATGATAACTGTCACCTTCAAATAAATATTGATTTTGAAGTTCCAATTCTTAATAAAGATAGCTGTCAAAGCCCAATAAACCAAATTACAGTGCAATAAAATAGATTTCATAACTCTAGTTTAAATATGTGCCAAAGCCTTTACAGTGTAACATGGAAAGACAGAGATTCTACTCATCCTTCTTGGTACAAGAGAGATATCTATTAAATTTATCTGATATATATTGTACCAATATAACCTCTGATTTTTTCAGGCCCCAGAAAAGCTAAGCATGAGGAGCAGAGGCAGAAAAAAACCAGCCTTCTGGGTTTCTGGACCTTTTGGCAGCTCCTTTCATTGTTTCTCCTTTGAGCAGGGTAGGCTGGACCTGAACGTGATGGCAAAGGCAAAAACAGGTCATACCATGTGCTAATATGAAATCACAGGATTGTAGTCTTTATTGGCTTTTTAGAAAAAAAAAATTCTCTTAAGTTTTTCAAAAAGACTGGTGCTTTCTCAACCACCAGTGCATGGTCAGGAGTCAATTTCCTTAAGCTGACTGCACAGGTGCCTGACTTATTTGAGGATGTTTAAAAGAAATTCAAAACCTACCCACACACATAAGTAGTTTGTAGGTTCTCTACAAAGTGTTCTTCTCCTGCATGTGCTAAATTTCATTCTCTTAATTTTTTCACCCTCTGCAATTTCTCATGACACAAACTTTGTCACCTTTGCTCTTCACCATGGCCTTCAAATGATTAATAAATATCCCAGGCACGTGTCATATTTTTAATCTTGGGGGCACCCTACATGGAAGTCCTTTCCATGCTGAGATAGACCATTTGTTCCTCTTCTTTGTTTCCATTCCCTAAGCTGTGGGCTTTTTCTCCCCCTATCCATGCAGGACTTTACCTCTCACCTTGTGTTACTGTTTCCTTTATAGCCTTTTCTCAGGAACTTTATCAAAAGCCTTTTGAAGGTCTAAATAAAATACAGACACTGGTTGTCCTTTATCCACTGTTTTGTTAACTCTTTTAAAGGTCCTGAAGAGGTTTGAGGTTTCTTCTAAGACAGAGGTCATGTTGGTTTGTCCCTACCATATCACCCTCATCTACTGCTCCTGCTTTATAAGAATGTCTAATGACTCCCCTGCACCAGGAGTGTTGCTTAAAAACAGAAAGCAGAGGGACATACTTGTCTGTAGAGACTTTTCCTAACAGCCTTCTAGCTGGTTGGTTTATGCAGGCTTTAAGCCCTGAGGTAAGGAAACAGGAAAACAGATTAATAGACATAGCAATCGCCCCCAAGATACTTCTAGATAAACACAGCCTTGGGCATTTAGAAAGTCGGATTTATTACACCTTAAAAGAGGTTCCTGAAAACCACGGCTGTTTTATTTTAAAGTATGCAGCCAAAGGCATGCACTTCTTTAATCTTTGCCACTCTTTCCTGATAGATAACCGAAAGGACAGGTCCTAGGGTTTAGAAACAGTTGCGTATAAACTGGAAAAAAATCTCAGCAATCCTTTAGAACAATGAAGATCTCATTGGGGGCACTGAAGTGGATTTGAACTAAAGCCAAAACACATTTCCAGTGCACAAGCTGTACAGAAACAGACACAAATGCACAATTGATATTGGTAGGTTAATACAATTGCCAACATTTTCCTGGAAAAATGAGAATGCAGACAGCAATGTTTGAAGGTAGGTGTTTTTTAATGCTCAAAACAGCACTGAAGAGCAAACCCAGGCCAAAGTGTTTGGCTGGTGCTGGAAGTCTGGGATCCCAGCTGTGACCCTTGTTGTCTGCAAAGTGGCATTACCAGTGTACTTGCTTCTTATCACTGGTTGAATGTATCCCAAGATGTCAACACCTACCTGCACTGTACTGTTGGTGGATGGGTTGCATATACCCAACTGAGTTGCATATACCCAGCTCTGTTTAAGTATTCACTTTTGGGGACCAATGGAATTTTTCATTCATTTTACCTGAGCTAAAAGTCCTTGAAAAGATGGCTTTGCCATTCAGCATTCATCTCTTTCTTTGCCTTTACAAAGGCAGGAACATGTATTTGTTGATTTGCTTTTGATATGTGGAGGAAAGGCTCATAGTCCCAGTTTATTCTCATTTTGTAATATTTTTCCCCCTATGTGATTCCATTCCCTCCCTTCCCTCAGTTGCCAACAAACAGATAAGTAGTGTAACTGGAAATATTCTGACTCCTCAAAAGGCTCTCTTCTCTTAGAGTTTGAGGTCTATAGCATTTTTTAGCAGGATAAAGATAAAAAAACACCCACCACTATGGGCTTGAGCGAGAAGGGAGTAATTTATACCAATTTCCATGTCAGGTTTATAATTTACTAATAAAACTTTATAAGATTCTTTTGTGGACCCTCTGAATTTGTCGCTCCTTTTTTGACCATAAGCATCTGGAAATTTTGGGTGGTCCCTTAAGGGTGGAAAAATAATAAAATACTAAAAAAGGTATTTTTTTTTTTAATTGCTAAATCTGTTACTTTTTGTTACTTGTGAAAAGCAGGATTAAACTCAGGTCTCTGATGCCATGCTGGTCTGGATTTTTTTTTTAATATTCCAATATCATTGAGAGTGATCTCAGTTCTGAAAGGAACTGCTGGTCCTTCTGGAGATGCTGAGGGCTGCTAGAAAACTATAAACCCACCACTGTTCATAGTCATAACTGCTCAAATGAGTAAAATAGCTCTGGGACTAGAGCACGCTGGGCTGGGTGTTATATGATTCCCTTTTTTTCAAACTGGTTCCTGCCTCAGATACATCCATCCACCTGCACATGTAAAGGACACCCACACATGCAGAAGTAATCTGCTGATAATGTTTGTTAGCAATTTGGGTTAGCACTTAATATTTTGTCTTCCCTTCCAGTGCATCTTCACAAGCCTCCCGGATACCACTCATCCCCAGCATTTGGATTTTTCTTTTTCTGCACTGCCTGAAGCAAAATTTGCTCACGCTTAGGTGATTTACTAAAGGCTGCATAAATGCTTGGAAATATGCAAGGCTGTTTTTGGCAGTGCTGGTGTAGATATTTCAGTGCCATGCCTCAGATCGATAGTGTTGCGCAGGGAAGAGAAGGCAGCTCTGGAAAACATTTGAGTTCAAAAGGAAGAAGAATCTCTTTAATCACTCAAGCTCTCAGGAAACCCAAGACTCAGTGGGACAGTTTCCTCACAGTTGGGACTGTCCCAGAAAATCAGTGGCATTTGAAAGCAAGATCACAGCCAAGGAAAGTGCTGCAGTAATGGAGAGGGCCTCAGCCAGTGTGAGGGAAATGACTACTGCCTCTGCTGCAGCCAACAACTGGCAAGGAGACTTGGGGTTCAGTATTGCAGCAGAACAGCATATTTAGCAATGTCACCTTCACTTTTTGAAATATCTATGAGGGCATGGATCATATAATCAGCTTTTAAAATCAGTGTGGTGCAAGGAACTATTTGAAGTGTCCTCAGATTATATTCAGGGCCCAATCCGGCAGTTACTTGCTTTCTTTCTCTCTTTCTCCACCTCTCTAAATATACATATCCTGACTGACTCCTATGAGATTAATTCAAACAGATCAACTGCTGGATTATACCTTAATCCCTTTTCCATCCATTTAAATCATCCTGAACGGCGAGTGATTGTGGTGTGTTCCAGTGCTGGCTTAGGATTCATTTTATTCTGGCATCTTGTTGTTTTGCATCTGTTTTCTGATTTTATTTTTTTTTCTTTTTTCCCAAATTCTCTTTCTTCAGTTGTATTTGTAACTTGCAATCTTACCAATATGTTCTGGCAATGACATTTGTCTTGAGGGGACCACTTTCCCCGGTCCTGTTCTGCAACAGCCAGTTGATTCTTATGAAACATCCCTCTCATCCGCCTGGCTCTGCTCTGCAGCTTCATGGGGTGTGAACTTTGAAAGGCTCAGCTCAGATCATCCACATTTATAGTTTTTTTTTTTTTTTTTTTTTCCAGCAGTACCCCCTCCCCCCAACCAGTCACTGCCCAAATAGCAGAGGGTGTGCTACTACACAGAAACCTCTTTGATGTAGGAGTTTCCTCAAGGGAAGCGGCGGTCACCTCCAAGCCACCAAACTCCCGTCAATCTGGGAATCCAGTCCAACAGGAAGCGCCTCCCTGCACAGCCTGCGCTGCGTCGGCGGGACGGGCACACACTGACCAGCGCAGTGACACTCCGCCCCTGCAGAGCCAGCAGCCCCGCTCCGTGCAGCTGAACACTGCGCAGGGGCGGACCCCCGGGAGGGACGGGAGGGAGGCGGCGGCGCTGCGGGGCCCGGGCCGCTGGAGGTTCCCTCAGGGCCGCGCTGTCCGGGCAGCAGCCGGGGCAGGGCGGCGGCGGGGCCGGGGCCCGGCTCGCCCGCCCGAATGCGGGGTCGTGACGCCCTCTGGTGGGGGCGGCGCGGCGCGGCCGGGC